>PVJL010019547.1:0-13438 GCA_004026885.1 Lyroderma lyra | reverse complement strand
GGGCTGCAATGCTGCCCACCGTGCGCACTTGGCCACTCCTTCCACCGGGCTGCAATGGTACCCACTGCGCACACTTGACAATGACTGTGCACCTTACAGTGCTTTGCAATCTCACGTGTGTCTTTCCCTCTCCATGGCGTTCTCCTTGAAGGCAGCACTGAGACGCAGCACCAAGCAGAAGGTGACTGAATGAATGGCCTCATTCAATTCTCACCACAACTCTGAGATAGAGATGTAAGCAGGGCTGGGGGCACAGTGTCAGAAGAACTGAGATTCTGACGTGAACATTTTCAGGAGACAAATGGGGACATTTAACACTCACAACAGGTTGTGAGATTGTTGTAGGGCATCGGACTAGAGATTCTGAGTGCCAGTTGGCTGTATCTGTGCCAGGTTGGCTGATAAGAATCACGTGGAATGTTTATTGGAAATGCAGACCCTGGGGGTCTCCCCAGATCTGAGGAATCGGATTCTCTGCACACCTCCCTCTCATCTTATCAGGTCTGCCTGTCTGCTCCCAAAAAGTTGTCACCCTCAGTAGTTTCCCTTCCTCCCCGTCCTTATTCAATCTATCACCCATTCCTGGGAATGCGTCCTCTCTAAATATCTCTTACATCCACTGACTTTCGCTGTCCCTGCCACTATATCCTTATACGGTCGCACGGACCGCTGCCAGGCTTCCTGACATGTTGACCTTCACTCAAAAGCATTCAGTCAGCTCCTACCACGGGCTGGAATCCATCGTAGGCAGTGGGTTCAGAGAGGAACAGACGTGATGCCCGCTGTCAAGGAGCTCAAGTATGAGCTGAGAAAGGCAGATGTGCTATTAGTTCCATTTCAACGTAATTGAATGCTAAGCCATATGGAAGCCCCGAGGACGTAGCAATAGCTTCCCAAGGCATAGGGACACTGAAACACATCTTTCAGGGTGAGCAGGACTGAGCCAGAGAAAATTACGGAAGAGTGTTTGATCAAGGTACACATGAAACCTTTGGACAGAGAGGGTAGCTCAGACTTACTCCCTGTCTTCCTTCCTCATCCGTCCCTTCCTTTCATCCATGCTCAAGGCCCCGTCGCGTCCTGTCTCCATTAGGTACTATTTTTCCTTTCGACTTCCCAGAAAACGTGCAAGTTCCAGCTCCCTCACTTTACCTCCCAGCCATGCCGAGACGTGACCACAGCACGGCTACTAACCTGCTACGATCACTTCCTACTTTTCTGAACCTTCACTAGTCTGTTCCTTAGAGCTGTCCCCTGTACTAAGATTAACGTCACCCTCTGTAAACCTGGAGCCCTATACTGACACGCGCATTCCAGCATTTCGCTCCATTAGTTTCCAGCACGTCCTTACGTCAGCAGTCTGTGTCACTGGATGGCAGAAGACATAGACCCTCACCCCATTGTCTCCACGATGTTCAGGGAAACTGAATGACTTCTACACTGTCACCCAAGTGGTGAGGGGCAGCTGGCACTTGCTGCACCCAAATATCTTTGCTAGATACAGACAACACTAAACCAAGAATACCATGTCCACAGCGAAGACCCCACACCATCTGGAGCCTGCAAATAGCGTACTTGTATTTGCTAAAATTCGAACTTTGTATCATTTTAAGTTGTGTTATTTTTATTTTGAGAAGTGGGAACATCTGGCTTCACTAAACCTTTTCTATGGCTGCCTCCACGAGCGTAGCTGTTCTCTCTCGAAGAAGAAGAAGTGTTAAAAGGCTGAGTGATGTGCCTCCCACGGATGTCACCCAGGAGGGGAAATCGGGCTGCCCAGCTCGGTGTGTTCTCTTACCCAGTGGTTGCATGAACTTGCTCCCCAAACTGCCGCTCTGTCTCCACAGGCCCCTACTGAGGGGCTGGTCAGATGTGGTGTCTCAGTCTGGGCAGCTTCCTTAACCCCTGTGTGTGGGGTGACGCCGCCCGTGATCGGCAGGGACGTTGCCGTACGATCTGGCCCACACTCACACACGACGTGCTACCCACGTCGGGGTCTGCCCGGGCTTTCCCCGAGGACGACCTGGATGCATGGCACGTTCTTGGGTCCAGCACGGCTGCGCACCCTGAGGGAAACCTGCAGCATGAGCCCGAGGCCTCGCCCCTGCTGCTCACTGTGGGAATGCCCAGCTGCCGCTCCAGCTGCCCCACATCTCCTCGGTGGGCATTCGTTCTCGTCACAGGCTTGCGGGATGGTGGTCCTGCTTGAGGCTGGGCTCCCGTCTCTGTCTCAGGGACTACGGGGTTCACTTGCCGTTTAGAGAGGACACAATGGATGGGGTGAAAATCACATGGCAAAAATCAGACAGATGCAGCTATTGTCAGTTGCACTGCCAGGTCTGTTCGTACACCCTAAGGACGATTTTCTTCATTTATTGAATAAGCCAACGAAAACTCTCAGTGCCTTCTATGCGTCCACATGCCAAGTTTTTTCCATGTCACTCTCACTCAGTTGACTTCTATATTGATCAGCACTCCAGGACTAATGCTAAAACCTACCTGAACGGATTCAGGCAAAGGGGGTCATTTATGGAAAGCATTGTGGGGACATCTCAGGTAACCACAGGCTGAGCCAGGTGACCTGGCCTCGGGCCTAATGGACGTGCGATCTGAGCGGCTCATCCCTGTGTCGTTGCTCTCTGAGGACCAGCTTCAGTCCCTTCTACTCTAGGTCGGCCTCCGACAGGACGAGGCAATGGGGTTGCCAACAAGGTCTAAGCCTCACACACGATGTCTTCTACCATCGTAGAAGCTCTAATCTCCTTTTCTACATTCCAGTTTCGACCATTCCTGGAAAGGCCTCTAACGGTGAGTTTGGGGTCACATACTCACCCCCAGCCCAATCCACGGTGACTATGGAAGGAGGCAGGGCGCTGGTGCAGGGATGGAGGCACACATCCCATCACGATGCTTTCTTGAGTAAGAAAGAGAGGGATGGACTCGCTCAGATCAAGTTCACTAGGAATAAAAGTAGAGTGAACGAGCTGACTAAACATCATTTTCTGTTGATTGTTTTATTCAACAGGCACACTGAAGGGCTTTATTTGAGCCAGCACTGGTCTGAGAGCTGAAAACACAACGGCCACCAGGACAAGGGCCAGCTGTCGCAGCGTTCACATTAAGTGTGCACGGACGTGGTAGGTGGTGGCACCGACTGTGCTCTGGGTAACCCTCCCAGCTGCCTCTGCTCAGAGCTGAGGCAGGAAGGGGCAGCGGGGAGCCTTCGGGACCCCTCTGTGCCTCACAGAAACGCTGACAATCTTACAGTCCAGCAGCCCCACTCCACCGCGCACACTTTCAGAGACAGAGGACTCACTACCATTTGATTTTCAGACAGGTCTAATTGTTAGAAAATCCTTTCCCCTTTTGCAAGTGCAAATCCTCTTTCTCCTGATCACGTTCCCGCACTTAGAGCTCGGCTTTGCCTACGAGCAGGATAAAACGGGTCCCTCTTCCGCCCCACTGTCTGTCACATACTTGAAGTCAACGACTGTATTTCCTGCGGGTCTCTCCGTGAGAAGCGGCTCGAGACTCCTTTATCACGTCTCAGGGGTAAGTTGTGAAGGCCGGGTACCCTGGGTAACCCCTTCTTTATAAAGGTGTCGTACAGAGTGACCACCGCCAAATGCCCTGGGATGAATACCTGTCTTCCTTTGGACTTGAGGTCCCCATTAACGTGGCCTAAGAATCGAACGATTGGCAGTGTCGCCATGCTGTCCCAGACATACCATCCGGCGAAAGCCATAGCGGCCTCGCCCTGTGTATCGAATCCCTGAGGGCTTGCCTTTGGCACCGGGAAACTCTGGCTTCCGCGTGTGCCCAGATCCTCTGCAGCTGGATGCAGCTCCCGTGCCCACGTGTCGAGGACGCGGGAGTGCTGGGTCCCTCCGCTGTGCGCGCTCCAGGTTTCTGCCCCACAACCAGCCGCACTTGGAGCCTCTTGGCGAGGACACAGGCTGGCAGGAAGGGCGTAGAGTACGCATTTTACATGTGTGTACATGCACTCGCCTAGTGTGCACTTACACATACACACTCAATAGAACGCACACGCCCGCTATACACGGATACGTCCTTGTGTGCTTCAGTGTGGGTTCAGCCTCTCTCTCATAGGGGCCACTTAACCGATACGCAATTTAAATTACAGCCCTGACAGTGGTCAAGGGCCACACCATGCGGGAGGACGTCAACTGTCTTCCACAGCATATTCCGCTGAGGTGGGAAGTAGTGTCATTTATGCGGAAAAGGACTGCAATTGCAGGGAGTAAAATTAAAATAAAAACATAAAACGATGCTGGCGTTCTAGCGTAAGCTCAGATGTCTGAGTCGCTCACGTTTGTGTCTGTCGCCTGACTTCGTTCTGTGACTTTGAGTCTGGGTGAGGCTGGGGGAGCACTGGGGGGAGGGGAGGAAACTGATAGGAGCTGAGGGACACCTGCGCATTGGCGGGCACACCCTCCCACGGCCGCCCTCCGAAGGAGAGTTTACTGCTCCCGGTTCGCAGATGAGGGAAGCAGAATTATCGGGCCCCAGACGGGATGGTGCCTGGGCCGAGGCTGCGTCCCACGATCCCCGAGGAAAGCATCCCACTGGTGAGCCAGGGCCCCTGGGTCAGGGCCTGCTTCCTCAGCTCCGAGGAGCAGATGTTGTTAAAGAGGGGCTGGAATGACTTCATTTCCAAACCCTAATTTTTCCTTTCCGCTGTCTCTTTCCTCCTTCATGTCACCTTTCCAAAGCATTTCTCCAGTCACATTTCCTTTCCAAGTTTCCTCTTGGCCTATGCACCATTTCCTCTTCTGTGATTGTAACAAATAGCTCTCACCCTAATTGACAAATTGGAAGAAATAAGTTACTCTCTGAGAAGAATTGGGCCTTTGTGAATTGTGTATTTGGAGAGGAACAGACAGAGGCTTTCTGCAGCCTACCCAGGAGTCACAATACAGCCCTTAATTTATCAGGATAAAATGGCGTCAAGAATGTTGCCAAAAGGGGTGTGAAGACACCAATTGCTTAAAATTAAAAATCATGTAATATTAAAAATCTTCCTAAAGAGTCAATAGAGTGGAAGTTCTTTAAAAGATAATCCCCGAGACATCTGAGTTCCCACCTATTTTGTCTTCTTTACGTGGTTATCATTTGCCATCACTTTAGCTTTGCGCTCGATAATATATTTTGGAAAGTCCTAATAAATACATTTATCTCTGATGACAAAGTGCATTTTTCTAAATTCCCATTCCTCTCTCGTGCCATCTACACCATCTGGTAAACGTAGTCATTGATTTACACAATTAATAAATATTGTTTAGACCTCTATTATCGGCCAGGCACGTGCTAAATACCAGTGACAGGCTAATGATAAGAGAGATGTATTCCCGCTCTCACCGAGTGTACAGCCTCTGGGCAATGAGGCCATAAACAAGGGTAACAGTGATAACTAATAATCATAAACAAACTATTACACAACCTTGACAGATCAGAAGCAGGCGGAAAATAAATACGGACAGCACCGGGCTGGGTTCGTGCCACTTGAGCCAGGGAGGTCGGGGTTCGGAAGTGGCCTCAGCATTGAGACCCTCAGAATAAAAAGGGGTCGGTCACGTCAGGGGAGAATGGGCAAAGGCGCCCATTCCTCTTGGCAAATGAAGAGCAGGCCTCACTTAACAGCCGATACCGGGCGCACGGAGAGCGCCCCTGAACTCGTACAAGCCCCCAGCAAAGCGGCTGCCCCGTGGAGATCAGAGCCCCTGCTTCCTGGCGCAGCACTCTGTCTGTCCTCACGAGCCGGCTTCCTGTTTTCCCTACCTGTGCCCCGTCCCCTTCACTTCCGCTCCCTCCCCCGCTGCTGTCATCTCCGGGGTCCAGCTACATTTCCCTTTTCTCCATCCTGGACAATATAATGGAATTCAAACAAAAACAAAATCCAAAAGAAACAGGACCGCCTTGGACATGCTGCAGAACCTCAGGAGCGGAGTGGGACGGGGGCCGGGGACCCGCAGCACGCACGCTATTTCTGGGCGAGAGGGCGGGTCCCCGGCTTCAGCTGGCTTGTGCTTGCTTCTCTAATAATGGAGTGTTATCTAATTGGTGCTTCCTTTACATCAATGGAAATAGAGCACACGACAGAGAAACAAAGCCACATGTCAGCACTTCAGCGTAAGTGAGGGTTCAGACGCATCACTCCAGGGCTCTGCGGGAATACTTAGAACTCAGCCTAATGACCAAGGCATCTATCCTTGGGCGGGTCAGCTTCATCCGAGCCATCTGGCATGTGTTTTCCTGCTCTAAAATTATAGCAGTTTCCCCCTCCAGCAATTTATATTCCTAAGAAGATAGGAGAGAGCGACGATGAACTACCATCCAACAATTTCTTTGTCACTTAAATATAAAATAAAAATTAAAAGTCCAGAACTGTTATTACATTGGGGTTTAAGAAAATACACACCAGTGAAGGAAGTTTGCCAAAACATTAACTGCAGATTTGTTTAATTCTCTTACCATTCTTGTTAATATCATGCACTGAGAGAGCATATCACTGAAGTCATGATTTTTTAATTAAAGTAATTCCTGAGTCAGAGGATATTATCTGCGACGTGAAAAACCTGACACCCTCATTCCCCATTTTTAATCGCCTAAAAACAACCAAGTCAGATGGTGTCTCTCTGCTTCTTTCTCAATTCTTATGGGAAACAAGACAGAACAGAAGGCAAAGAAAATCAACCCAATGGAAGGCTGGCCCAGAGAACTTCCTGAGGCCCTCACGGAAGCTTCTCGTCAGCCTCTGTTGTGAGCAGCTGACAGATGGGAATCTCACTTCATAAATGTCCGAAGTAGAAGGAAGGGCGGGATCTCGCCCACGACTGGCTGTGTTGGAAGAGAGAAGGATGGAGAAAGCGATGACAGGACTCCTCGGGCTACGCAGTAGTGGACATCGCTTCCTGTGGTGACCCACGGCCCCGCAGACCCACGCTGACCAGCCGGTGACCAAGGTGAGCGCTGCCGAGAGGCCACGACCCTTCCAGGGACATTGGTCAGCTGATCTGTATTTAGGCTCCAGGAGGAAAACCTCGCCAGGAATCCGTCTTGCCTTCTGCTAGCTCCCAAATGCCTTGGTTGGAATTGGCTAACGAGGCGGGAGCATGGATGTGTTCTTCGCTTCCTTAAGCCCATGGCTTCCAAATGCTGTTTCTCAGGAAGACCCCATCCCCAAACTTCCTGCATCTCTGACTCAGGGAAGCGCCGAGGCGGCTGGGTGAGACGGGCCAGAGGGGCAGGGCTCTGCCCGGTGATGTCCCCACCACTCCCTGGGGGACCTCTGAGGTCTGTTTAGGCGTCTTGAAATCCAGTTTGGAACTTCAGGGGGTGCCTCTCTGCTCGCGGCCCTCTACCGGCTGAAATCAGTTCATGTTTGTTGAACACGGTCTACCTACAAAGAAAGGCCTTGGAGCCAGGCAGACGAGACAGATCCCCCGAGCCTGCTCTCCAGCCCTCCTTGGCTCCCCACTGGATTATAAATGTCGTCCTCCTGCAACAGCAGTCCACCTCATCTCCAAACCAGCCCCACTGAGCACGCCCATCACGAGGCCCCTTGTGTCCATGGCTGTGCTCGTGTTTGTGGTGTAAACCTTCCCGCCACCCGAGTCCTGTTCCTGGGCATCGCCCCTCATTCCACTCCTTAGACCAGCGAGCTCCCTCTTCTCTGCTCTGAGCTCTTGGTCCTGACCTTTGGGTCCTCTTTCTCGTATCCTCTCTGACTGCTTCCCCGAACTTCACAGTGCTTGGCTCCTCATCCCTCTCCTTTGGGACTTGGGTACCAGTTCTCCTTTGCATTTTGCCCAAAGATCAACTGACCATTCCATCTTCAGTTCTGGTCCTCAGCACTCCAGCATGAACTTGGCCCAACGGCCTTGACTTCACATATGTGTAACAGGCAGCCGGGCAAGCAAAAGCCATGGCCAGATTCTCGTGGGAGCAACAGCCCCTTGAAAAAAAGAGAGAGCGTGCGTGCAACTCTCCCTCAATTTAACTGCACGCGTCCTTAGTACATTTTTATTTTGCTTCTGAGTTGACCAATCCCTGCAGGATTAGTGTTAGAATATTTCAGAACTTGTCCCTGGGCCCATGTTAGTCAGCTGGCTCACTGCAGGCACGAGCGATCCACTTCTCTTGGGAAGGAATTCACTCCAGCACTTCGCGCTGCGAGGAGTCTAGCGCCTGTCACTCTCCTGGCTCTCACATGGCCCAATCCCCACGTACCGCTGCATCCTCTGCACATGCCACACTCCCACTCGCAGTCCCTGGGGCCCAGTCACCTTGTCATCTGTCAGTCCCTAAAGGGTTTGCTACTCTTCCATCTAGAATGCTCTTTTGATGACTGGGCCCTTTTTCTCCATATGATTTCAATTCAAACGTCACCGCTTTCAGAATGCCCTTTTCAAGTCACAACATGTAACGTAGCCAGCCCCATCCACTTTTCTGTAATCATAGAAATTTTACACACACACACACACACACACACACACACACACACACACACATATGTATATAAACAAATGTGTGTTTATAACTGAAAACTTGGAAAGTATAAACATATAGAGAGCAAAAAGGCCTCTAATTCTGTCATCCGTATGGATACATTGTTACTGTTTTAGTATATCTTTTCTTCTACAAATGTTGCTATACAAAATCAATACCCTAATTCAAATATAATGCCTATTTTTTATCTTAACTTTTAATCATGGCTTCTTTAAATTTATCAAAAACCTCTTTTTACTTATAATTTTCATAGAGTGCAATGTGCTATCTTACAGAACAGTTGTAATTTACTTAACTATTCCTCTTGTTTGACACACTGTTTTCACATCTTTTAAAAATAAATATGTAGCACTGTAAAAAACAGCTTTATATATAATGAAAAAGCAGCTAATGATAAAGGCAGAGCCTGGAATCTCTAGGTGCTGTTATGTGAGTAGGACTGACAGTGTTCTGGATGACCGGTTACAGGTGTGTGGTATGTGTCCTGAGAAACTCTCTGAACTTAAAGGTGAGCGCATGCACATATGTGCGTGTACGTGTGTGCAGTGCGCGCAGGAGTGGCAGCAGCACATCACTAATATACTCGTGGAACCAGAAATATTAGCTCTGGTTACAGAATCTGATCATCTGAAAGATCAGTTTAACACGCATGAAACTGTGTTGAAAGCAACTACTTTTTAACATAATTAAAACAAACAGGTGAATTAATTAAGAACACATACCAACTGCTGAACCCAATCAAATATGCACATCTCACTGGAGGGGACCGAGAAAAACGTCTCTTCGTCCTGCTGACAGCACGCACAGGCCGTGACATCACTCGCCCACTCACCCACAGGGGAAGCACAGCCTTCACAAAGAGACACCACGTGTGTGTCCATGACGGACGCTGCTTAACTCAAGTACAAGGACAGCACGGTGACTGGGAGAGTGGACTCTGGAGTCGGAACATCTGAATTCAAATTCCAGCTCCACCCTTGCTCTCTCAGAAAATGTCAGCTGGTTTCTCTGCCTTCTTTACCTCCACTACTTAGAAGACACAGTGTTCACTTCAGTAAGCGCTTTAATTTCTATAAAGCAACATCTTCCAAGAATGAGACTAAGGAGCTTCTGCCAGGGAGCGGCAGCTGGTCTGACTTTGTCCTCCTCGGTGTCACTTTGCTCTTGAGTCTGTTGTTCACTCACTAAGTGACGACTGCACACCTACTATGTCCCAGGCACTGCGGTAGGTGCAACAGCTTGGAGAACAGTACAGACGGGGTTTGTGGTATCATGCAACTTTCACCCTCTCAAATATTTTTAAAATTCCCCGATGCCTATCAGTACATCTGTTTCTTGGAGTCATGCCACGCTCCCTTTAAAATCCTGGCCAAGCTTATACAAAAATTCTCTGCGTTCCCAGGGCAAACGCAAGGCTCGGTGAAATTAAGAAATTATTTACTGAGGAAAAACATAAAAGAACTGAAGGCAGTGAGCACGGTTAGCCATCTTTTCAAGGAGCAGGTGACTGGGTGGGAGGAAGCCATCCCGGGCCCCACCCCTGGTGTCAGCATTTTGTCCAGGTCCTGGCCCCCAAGATACCAGCTTGCTCCTCCGAGGTCCCTGGTTCCTGCCGCCCTCCTGGCCTCTGGCCTGCATGAAGCTAATCACGGACTCTTCTAGCCCTGTCTCCAGCTACATGCAAAAGACTCTTCCTCCCATGAATGCGAAACCTTTTCCTACTTCCCCCAGGGTGGGTTTTCTACAGTCAGGGAGCACATGGTGCTGTCAGATGTCCTTGCAGTCCCAGCGACGACCTACCCGCTCAGGTCAGCAACCCCCCCACACACTCACACCGACCACTATGATAGGCTTCCCCTCCCCACAGGGATGTGTCCGACCCATGAAAAGGTCCCAGGCAGTGCTGGCCAACACAGAAGTATCATAGGAGCCGCATATGAATTTTAAATTTTCTAGTTGCTGCATTAAAAAAAGTAAAAAGACCCAGGTAAAATTAATTGTGATAATACATTTTATTTAAATCAATATATCAAAAATTTTGCCATTTCAATATGCAATCAAATATAAATTATTAATAAGATATTTCATGTTATTTATTTTGTACTAAGTCTGAAATCCAATTTGGGTTTCCCATCTCAGTTCAGACTAGCCACAGTCCACGGGCTAGCAGCCACCTGTGACCGGTAGCTACCATGCTGGACAGCACAGACCCAGGAAATGCAAAGACCTTCCCGCCACAGCAATACTAACACACACACTGCAAGAATTCTCCCAGCCACCATGACCGGAGGGTCATTCTCTCATAACCTCCCACTTCCTTTCTCCCATGCACCCTTCCAATATTAATAAATCAAGTCCTTGTCCAAGGATCCTATCCAAATGGTGTTTCCCACAATGCTTTCAGGAACCTTCCATCTACAGCACTCTGCCTCAATCTAACTCCCCCTACTGGAAGTCGGCGTTTCACATTTCAAAAGCTTCAGTACATCATTTTCGGCAAACATCATAAAGAATCGTATTGTACATGGTTCTGGGCTAACTATTGATTACAATAGGTGAAACTAGGATGGTCTCCATCTACTTTTGACCTGACCATTCCTCAGTCAGCTTTGCTGATGGCTTCATTCTGTTAAATGCAATTCTCTGTGCAGTTAGAAAACTGATTTGAAAGACGAACAAACACCCGGGGTTGTTGTGTTAGACTTGGCTGAGCTGATTGGCTCTTAAGTCCAAACAATCGAGCCAGTCCTGTGAGCAGATAAAAGTTAGTACTGCAGAGAGGATCTGCTGGGACCTGAGCTCTGCCACTCACTTTTACAGAGCTGGTTCTCTTTCTTTTTCTTCCATCTTATTTTTCTATGAGAAAAAAAAAAATGCAATGGTCCAACAAGGTCACACACCAGTGTGTGAACAGGAGTGTGTTAACTTTCTCACTGCAGCGTCACCTCTTCTGAGAAGCCCTCCCCTGCTTAGGGGGTGTGTGGCAGGTGCCCCTAATCCATGAGATGACAGATTTTTACGCATGTCTTCTAAATCTCCTTCAGCCAGTATACTGACTGCAAGTGTGAGCTCTGGAGCCAGACTCCGAGGCTCAATCCTGGCTCTTCTGTTTATTAGCTGTGTGGCCTTGGACCAACTGCTTAACTTCTCTGCGCCTCAGCTGCCCCACTCAGTGCTTATTCTTAGACTTCTATGAGCATTACATTAGTTCATATACAGAAAACACAACAGTGGCCTGGCAAGTATTAATGCTGGTTGTAGGACTTCATAATTGCTCTACGTCACTCTCAGGCTCAGTGGACGCAGGGCTGGCGACAAACAGACCACTACTTCTTTCATCCCCTCAGAATCCCAGAATCTCAATACTTAAACCACCTTAGAAGTTCAACAAAACCAAGAGGCAAGCAACCAAATGGAAGAAGGTATTTGCAAACGATACATCTGATCGCGGGCTAATATCCAACATATATAAAGAACTCACACAACTCAACAACATAAAACTAAACGGTCCACATAGGAGAGGACCTGAATAGACACTGGTCCCAAGAAGACAAATGAACAGTCAGCCAATAGATGAAAAGATGCTCAGCTTCACTGGCAATGAGGGAAATGCAAACCAGACCACAAGGAGCTACCACCCCACACCTGTCAGAATGGCTGTCATCAATAAGTAAGTAACAACACGTGTTGGAGAGGCTGTGAAGAAAACGGACCCCTCATACAGTGCTGGTGGGAGTGCAAATTGGTACAGTCATTATGGAAAACAGCATGGAGGGTCCTCAAAAAGTTAAGAATATGAATAGAATGACCATATGACCCAGCAATCCCTCTTCTCAGTAGCTACCTAAAACATGTGAAAAAACTTATCCATAAAAATATATGTACCCCTATGTTCACTGCAGCATGCTTCACAATGGCCAGGACTGGCAATAACCCAAGTGTCCTTCAATAGCTGACTGGACGAATAAGTTGGCACATATACGCAAGGGAAGTGAACTCGGCCCTAAGGAGAGATGAAATACTGCCATTTGCAATGACACTGATGAGTCTGGAGAATATCATGCTAAGCGAAATAGGTCAGATGCAAAAAGTCAAGAACCACATGACTTCACGAGCGGGATATGACACTGAAATCAACAAAGGAATAAGAGAGACAAAGAAACAAAAACTCAGAGACACAGACAACAGTAGGGTGGTTACCAGAGGGAAAAGGGGGGACGCCGGAGGTCTGACTTTGGGGGGTGAACACCCAGTGCAATACCCAAATGATGCGTTATAGAATCATACACCTGAAACTTGTATGATGTTATTAACCAATGTCACCCTGATTGATTTAATAAAACCGAAACAAGGTATCTATTACAGTTTGCGTATCTAATGCTTTAAATTATTTAGTTTCTAAAGCTTCCCCTGCTAATTGATTTGTTCAGTCCCTGAAACTCTTTCGGCGTTGAGTTGTCTTTGAAAAGGACACGCTGCAATCGCCATGTGCAGGCCACCTGCTGTCGGCTTAATGTACCTTACGGCCCTCCCAGTGTGTCAGGAAAGCATCACTCACTCGGAGTAACGGCAGCCGTGGGCACAGTGCTGGGCCCTCGTCAGCAGTGTCACCCGGCCGCGTGAACGCTGAGCTGAGGGCAGGGAGGCGAAATGGCTGATCGGTTCGGCGGCAACCCCTTTAGTGCCCGGTAACGTATTCGTTCTTCAAAATCTAGGAAAATATTTTAGAAGCACAGCCAAACTGACTGAGTCTCGAGAACTTTATGAATTATTTTACTTACTGGAAAACATTAAAAGACAGAATTTTCTTTCACCCAAATCTCAGTAAACTGTCAGACATTTTTCTGCTTTTTCTAGCAACTTATCAAGATGTGTGTATGTGTATGTGTGTGTGTGTGTGTCTGTGTGT
>PVJL010019546.1:0-13638 GCA_004026885.1 Lyroderma lyra | reverse complement strand
TGAGGAAATACAAATGGCCAACAGACATATGAAAAAATGCGCATCCTCATTAGCTATCAGGGAAATGCAAATCAAAACCACAATGAGATACCACCTCACACCTGTGAGAATGGCTATTATCAACAAGACAAGGAATAACAAGTGCTGGAGAGGATGTGGAGAAAAAGGAACTCTGGTACACTGCTGGTGGGAGTGCAAAATGGTACAACCACTGTGTAAGGCAGTGTGGAGGTTCCTCAGGAAATTGGGAATGGAGCTTCCATTTGACCCAGCAATCCCCCTTCTGGGGATCTACCCAAAGAACTTGAAAACCTTTGTCCGCAAAGACTTATGTACCCCCATGTTCATTGCAGCGCTGTTCACAGTGGCCAAAACATGGAAACAACCAAAGTGCCGTGCGACAGATGACTGGATAAAGAAGCTGTGGTACATTTACACAATGGAATATTACTCAGCTGTAAGAAAAGATGAAATATTGCCATTTGCAACAAAATGGATGGACCTAGAGATCATCATGCTAAGTGAAATAAGCCAGACAGAAAAAACAAAGAACTGCATGATTTCACTCATATGCGGAATATAAAACTGAAAGCAAAGAGAAAAAGAAATGAACAAACAAATAATCCATGGAAACAATCAATATTTTAATTTTTATTTGGGGACGAGTGGGTTAGGGAGGGGAGAAAGGGGAGGGGTGGGAGAGGAGGGGGAAGCTAAATATAAGGTGATGGAAAGAGAAGTCACATTAGGTGGTGAACTTATTATACATCAAGTTGACAATGCACTGTAGAATTGTATGCCTGAAACCTATGTAATCATTGCTATCAGATGTCACCCCAATAAGTCTAACAATAAAAATGAATTAAAAAAAAAGAACTAATGAGACTTAACAAGAAAAAAACAAACAACACTATTAAAAAGCAGGCAGAACTAAACAGACACTTCTCCCACAAAGCAATACATATGGCCAGCAGACTGCTCATCCTCATTAGCTATCAGGGAAATGCAAATCAAAAGCACAATGAGATATTACCTCTCACCTGTTATAATGGCTATTATCAACAAGACAATGAATAACAAGTGCTGGAGAGGATGTGGAGAACAAGGAACACTCAAACACTGCTAGTGGGAATGCAAATTGGAACAACCACTGTGGAGTTTCCTCAGAAATTTGGGAATGGAGCTACCATATGACCCAGCACTTGTTATTCCTTGTCTTGAAAGGACAAGGGGATCTACCCAAAAAACTTGAAAACCTTTGTCCTCAAAGACTTATGTACCCCAACATTCATCACAGCACTATTCACAGTGGCCAAAACATGGAAACAACCAAAGTGCCCTGCGACAGATGACTGGATAAAGAAGCTGTGGTACATATACACAATGGAATACTACTCAGGTATAAGAAAAGATGAAATATTGCCATTTGCAACAAAATGGATGAACCTGGAGATCATCATGCTTAGTGAAATAAGTCAGAAAAAACAAAGAACTGTATGACTTCACTCATATGTGGAATATAAAACTGAAAGCAACAAAGAAAGAGAAATGAACAAACAAACAAATAACCCACGGACACAATCAATAGTTTAATGTTTATTTGGGGACGAGTGAGTTAGGGAGGGGAGAACAGGGAGGGGGTGGGAGAGGAGGAAGGGGAAACTGAATATAAGGTGATGGAAAAAGAAGTCACATTAGGTGGTGAAGTTGTTATACAACAAGTTGACAACACATTGTAGAATTGTATGCCTGAATCCTATGTAATCCTTGCTAACAGATATCACCCCTGTAAGTCTAACAATAAAAATGAATTTAAAAAAAAAATTCTGGAAGACCCCCAACCTGACCATCACAGGCAGCCCGAGGCAACCCCGAATCTGACCAGAACAAAGCCCACAATTCAGATCTCGAATGGGACTGCGGGAGTCCTGTGACACATGAGACCAGTAGTAAGAAACCAGCAGACCACTAACATAATGTGGAAGAAACCAAGGCACCTTTTCAATGTTACTGAGAACAAAGACACCCTGTGAAATCCCCTGTGCCTGTCACAGCCTCCCCATATAACTCCAACCTGACCAGATCCGAGACACCCCAAACACATTTAACATGACCAACACAGCAACCTCAGTCAGAAAAACAACATAATAAGCTAATGGTCAAGTGCAGATCTAAAAGTTGGCCTGGAAACATACAAGTTAGGTGGAAATAGGACTAATATCTGTGTGCTAGTGGTCAGCCTTTGTGTGTATCTAGGGTGTCTATGATGGACATGCTGATAGTATGCCTGGGGATTGTATGGTGATAAAGTTGGAATATATTTTGATTTGTCTGCTGGTCAGGTGAGGAAACTGATGCAGTACAGTGCCTATCAGGTTGGTGGTCTTCTGTGGGTCTCTTTGCTGGTCAGGTTCTATGTCTGCTGGGGTCGCTATTCTTGCCATGCAGAGTGTCTCCTGATGTCTCTGTTCTAGTCATGTTACAGAGTCACTGGGATCTCTGTGCTCATCAGAATTTGGGTCTGGTGCAGGTCTCTGTGCTGGTACGTTTGCGGATCTGCTGAGAGCCTATGCTTTTCATCTTAGGGGTCTTCTGGTGGTCTCTATGCTGGTCAGGTGGGAGGTGTGCCAAAGGTCTCTGTGCTGGTCAGATTGTTTGCCTGTAGACTGTGCTGGTCCAGTTGAAGTTCTGGCCAATCTTCATGCTACTCCTTTTGGGGACTTCTCGGTACATTTCTCTGGTGATTTCTTGCTGGTCAGATTAAGAGTGTGCTAGGGGACACTGTTCCATGTCACACTTCAATTGGACTTGGGGTGTGTTCTTGTCATATTTGGGGTATGCTGAGGATTTTCTTCTTGTCTCAGGTGAGCCTGGGGGTCTCTATTCTGTGCACATTGAGGTCTGCATTCAGAACTCAGTAGGTTGGGATTCTACTGAGGCTGGATATGATGGTCAACTACTTGGTTTTCTGGGTCTGTTTGTGGTGGTCTTGTTGTGCATCTCCCAGGAGTCTCTGTGCTGGTCATTTGTGTGTTCTGTCGGAGTTCTCTTCGATGGTTAGGATTAGGATATACTTAAGGTCAGTACACCTGGTCAAACTGAAGGCCTGCTTCGGGTGTCACTGTTGGTCTGTTTAAAGATTAGCTAGGGTATTTCTGCTGATAGGGTTAATGGACTGCTGGGTACTGTACTTGTCAGGTTAGGTGTCTATTGGAAGTCACCATCATTGTCACTTTTCAGGGCAGCACCAGGCTTTGTGCTTGTCATGTTGGATTTCTGCATGATGTCATTATTGGTCAAGTTGGAGGTCGGTGGGTTTATCTGGTCTGGTAAGTTTGGGTTCACTCTGTTGTTTCTGTGCACAAAGGTTAGGGTTCTGCAGAGGATCTCTCTTCCCAGTCATATTTGAAATCAGTCCGGAGTCTTTTCTGGTCAGGTTTGGGATCAGCTAGGGACTCTCTTCTGGTCTCTGTTCCTGGGGTCTCTGTTCGGGTCACTTCAGAGATCTGCACTGGGGGTTCTGTTCTGGTCAATTTTGAGTTCTACTGAGGCTGCCTGTGATGGTCACGTTTGGGGTCTGCTGGGTCTCTCTGTGATGGCCAGGCAGGGTCTGCTAGGGGTCTGTATGCTTGTCATTTGGGCATTCTGTCAGGGTTTTCTGTGCTTCTTAGGATGGTGATGTGATTGAGAATTATGCACCTGATAAGGACATGGGGCTGCTTGGGGAATCTGTACTGGTCTGTTTCAGGTTTCTTGAGGTCTCTCTGGTGTTCATGTTAGTGGGCTACTGGGTAATGTGTTATTCGGTTTGGGTGTCTGGTTGGGGTCTCTTTCTTTATCAGGATCCATGTCTGCATGCATCCTTGTTCTTGTCAAGTTGAGTTTCTACCTTATGATCTGTGTTGGTAAAATTTGAGATCAGTGGGGTGTCTCTGCCCTGGTCATATTGGAATCAGCCAAAGGTCTCTGTGTTAGACAAATTGGGGGTTCTGTTAGGGGTATCTGAGCTGTTTAGGTTGAGATCTTATGGGGGTTATGTGCTAATTCATTTTGGCATCCACCTTGGGTTCCCTATTCTGTTCAGATTGGGTGTTTGCTGTGGGGCATTGTGCTCACCAGGTTGGTGGTCTACATAAAGTCTCTGTGTTCATGATATTGGAAATCTGCCTGGGGTTTCTGAGGTAATCATTTTTGTGTTCTGTTCAGGGTGTTTGTACCAACTGAGGTTTGGGGTTCACCTGGGTTCTCTGTGATGGTGAGTTCGGAGATGGCCTGAAGTCTCTATGTTGATGAGGATTGGGATCTTCATGGAGTCTCTGTATTTGTCATTTAGGTATCCAACTATGGGTCTCTGTGCTGTTCAGGTTGGGGTTCTTCTGTGGGTCTCTTTGCTGTTCAGCTTTGAAGTCTGCTAGTGTCCCAGTGCTAGTCATGGTGGGTAATTACCTGTGGATTCTATGTCAGTCTTGTCAGCATTATGCCAGGAGTATTTATGTCTGGTCAGATTTGAGGTATACAGGATATCCTCTCCAATCATAACCAAAGCTAGAAATGGCCTGAACCTAAGATGAGGGAAAATGGTTTAACTCCTGGCATGGGGCATTTGAACAGATACAGGCTATAAGTTCCAAACTTATCAGGGCTCTGAGGATGGGACCCTTCCAGGAGGCAACCACGAGATATCATTGATGATTCAGACAGGTCTTGGCATACCTTTCTAAATGTGCTGTATTTGGGAACTCTCTTTCTGATGGGCACTTTTGGCTGAATTGAGTGGAACTACCCTTTGTCTGGCTCCAGTTGCCTCCCTCCTTACCATGCCACTCCATTTGTCCTTCATATTTTGGGAACTGTCCTGAAGCCCAAGGCTGTATTCTGTAACACCAGAGGGAGGTGGGTATTGATAAGGTAAGCCCCTGACTTTCCACATTCTTCCTATCTTTGAGAATTCTCTATATACTTTGGGAGGTCATTCCAGAGCCATGCCCTTCTTTGGGTGTGATTATACAAAACTCACATAAGGAAATGATGGCTGAAGGCCCACAACAGCCTCAAGAACCTGATGGTCATGGACAGGGGAATGGGGGTGTGTGGCTTCAGGCCAGGAGATCAGCTGAGTTGTGCTGTCATTGTCTCTAGCCATGGACTAAACTCTGGTTGTGATGTATCCCAAAGACAGGTTGGGGGTGCTCACTTGCGCTCTGAGTTCTGATGTGTGTGGTGGGGAGTCACTGTTCTGAGCTTGCAGCACTCTGATAATCTCAGGGAGCCTATCACATTCCATTGAAGAACAGCAGTATTGGTCGGCATTGGCCAGTTTCACTTCAGACCACTCCTGCAGATCTGGCTAATGCAGCCTGCTGGAAAACAGGGAAACCATTCTGGAAAGGGTTGGAACTTTCACCTGCATCCAAAATATACTGACATTCACAAGATTCAGAGTTACTAATTTCTAAGCCTGATGTAGCTTCCAGGGCCAGGTCAGGGCATGGCTGAGCCAAGTTTTTCTGGGTATACCATTAAAAACTGCTATGGGGTTCTCTTATCAGCCTATATCTGAGCTCTCTAGCACCCCAGAATCCTGAGAGACTGCAGGTTGATCTAGGGGTTTAAAAGGTCTGAAATACAGTTAGATACTCCCGATGGTAACCTGTGAAACTAGGTCTTCACTATGAATCAGAGGATGTCAGGGAGACCATAGGGACCACAGAGGACAAGGTACATCATGAGAAGTTTACATCTGAAATGGGAAGAATGTGGCCAGCTTCATTCTGATTGAACTCTGAATTTTGACAGCTAGATCAAGAGGTGTCTGTCTATACAAGTTTCATGGGGTAAAGTTGGGTTGTAAGGTTGAGCCTATAGTCTCCAAAAACAAGGAGTTGTGGGTAGGAGATGTCAGTCTTTTGTTACTCACCATTTTGAATCTGTAGCTGGTGGCATGTAGGTCTGCATGTGTTCTTTATGTTGGTCATATCAGCGATATGCCAGAAATCTCAATGTCCAGTCACGTGGAGTGTGTGCTGAATGTTTTCTCCAATCCCAGCTGAAGTTAGAAATGGCCTGAACCTATATGAGGAGAAAGGGTTTAATTTCTGCCAAAAGACATTTGGATAACAGATGAAGGCTGTCAGGGCTCAGAGGATGCAGCCCATCTAGAAACCAACCATGAGACATCATTGATTCCGACAGTCTCCACATACCCTCCTGAATGTGTTGTACTTTAGAACTCTTTTTTTGTGTGCACTGGGGACTGAATGGTGTGAAGGTACCCTGGGACTGCCCCTAGTTGACTCCTTCCTGACCATGAACCCCCACTTGTCCTTTGTTCCCTGGGCACTGGCCCGGAGAACAAGGCTGGATTAAAGTAACATCAGAGGGAAATGGGTATTCATAATAAAAGCTTTAAATTTTTAAACTTTTCCTCTGAGAACTTTCTGTATACAATGGGAAGTGGTGTTAGAGGCATGCCCTTCTTTTGGTCTGCTTGTAGAAATTGCCCATAAGGAAAGAAGGACTGCAGTCTCCCACAGACTCAACAGCCTGGTGGTCATGGGCAGGGGAATGGGGCTGCCTGGCTTCAGGCCTGGAGATCAGCTGAGCTGTGTGGTCAAGGTCTCTCACCTAGGGATGAGCTCTCCTTTTACTGTATCCCAAAGACTGGTTGAGGTAGATTCTTGCTCTCTGTTCTTATGTGTGTGGTGGGGAGTCACTGGTGTGAATTTGTGGTGCTCAGCACAACTCAGAGTACCTCGCACATACCACCAAACTAAGCCCAGCAGTACTGGAGAAGCCCTGACAAGTCTCACTACAGATTTACTTCTGCAGACCCAGATACTGAAGGCCTCCTGAAAAACAGAGCACCCATGTTAGGAAGCGATGGAGGTTGATCTGTACCCAGAGGATGCTGTCATTCAAAAGGTTCAGGTCTACAAATCCATGAGTTTGATGTACTTTCCAAAGCATGCTAAAAGGCAAGATTTGGCCAAGTTCTTGATATGTGCATCATAACCCACCTCTGAGGGACCTGTTTACTAATAGCTGAGGTCAAATTACCCAGGATCCTTGTGGTCTGCAGGTTTAACTATGGGTTGCAAAACACTGAGATACATCTAAAGCCCCCCAACGTTTTCTGTGAGGTGAGGTCTTCACTATGCCCTCAGAGAATGTCAAGGGCCACACAGAAACCATGGAAGACTGATCACAGAAGCTAAGATTTAAAGTGGAAAGTATGTGATCATGCCAGAATGGTCAAGTCCATTCTGATTGAACTCTACAAACTTGAAAGCTAGATGGAGCGATGTCTTGGTTCACACCAAGTTCCATGGGAAGCTGTTGGCACTTGAGTTGGCGCCCATGGTCTGCCACTCGCAGGTGTTGCAGGTAGAAGCTACCTCTCTCTGTCTGCTTTCTACTTTGCGTTTTTGTCTTATGGGATGTACCTCTAACTGCGGTCTCTGTGAGGGTCATATGAGCTCTTTGCCAGAGACCCTTATGTTTGTTCACTTTAGATTTATCCTGGATGAACTTTCCAATTCCAACTTAAGCTAAAAATGACCTGAGCCTAGGATCAGGAGGAGGGGATTAATTTCAGCCAAGGCAGCTTTAATAAACACATAAAAGCTGTCAGTTCTCACGTTACCAGGCCTTTGAATGTGAGACCCCTCTAGGATTCATCCAGGAAATATCACTGACGATTCATACTGCTCTATTCATAGAGTCCTAAATAACGTGTAATTAGGAACTTTGTTTTTCACGATGTGCACTTTGGATTGCTGGGGTTGAGCTACACAGTACCTGTCCCCAGTAGCTCCCTTTTCCACTATGGTATCTCCCTTGAGATTCATTCCATGGACACTAGCCTGGAGCCCAAGGTTGGATTCTGTAACACTACCAGGCGGAGGTGATTTATAACAGAATTGGCTCATGTCTCAACTTCATCCTCTGTTTGAAAATTCTCTAAATTATATGGGAGGTGGTGTCAGATCCAAGCCTCTCTTTGGGTCTCCTTGAATAAAACACCCATAAGGACGGAATGTCTGAAGACACCTAAGGATATGAAGAGTTTGGTGTTTATGGGCAAGGAATTGGGGTTGCTTACCTTCTGGCCTGGAGATCAGCTGAGCTGTGCTTTGTCATGGCCTCTTTCTTCTGGGCTAAGCTCTGGGCCAGGTATATCCCAAAGGCAGCCTGGGAGGTACTCTTGGGCTATGAGTTCTTACTTATGTGGTGGCATCACAGATCTCAGCTTGCAGTGCTCTGTTCATCTGAGGGTGCCTCTCACATGCCACCAAAGTCCAGCAGTACCAGTGGATATTGGTCAGTCTCACTGCAGGCCATTGCTACAGACCAGGATACTGCAGGTCTGCTTTAAAATGGGGAACCCATGCTGGGAACAGTTGGATGTTTCATCTGGACCAAGACATTACTGTCATTCACAGGGGTCATGGCTACTCATCTCTGAGGTTGAGGTCGTTTCTAAGGCCTGGTGAAAGGCAGGACTGGGCCAAGCTCTTGCTGGGTATACCATAATTCACCCCTGTGGAACCCTTCTTTGCTGATAGCTGAGGTATTCATCATCCCAAGGTTTTCAGCGAATGCACATTGATCAAGTGGTTGGAAAGTGCTGAGATACACCTAGAGCACCCTAATTCTTCCCTATGGGGCCAAATCTCCACCATTTCCTCAGAGAATGTCAGAGGACCCACAGGTACCACAGAGTACAGACCATATCCTAAGAAGCTAACATGTAATGTAGAAATATGGCCAGTTTCATCCTGATTGAACCCTATAACCTTGGAAGCTAGATTGAGAGGTGTATTGGGCGACACCAAAATCCATGGAATGCAGCTTGGGTGTACTTTGGTGCCTAAGGTCTGCCACTCTCAAGTGTCAAGGGTAGAAGCTGCAAATCTCTGGCTGCTCCCCATTTTGTGTTTGTGGTTTGTGAGATGTAGGTCTATCTGTGGTCTCTGTGTTGGTCATATTAGCGGTATGCCAGGAACCATTATTTTGTTTCACTTTGTGTGTGTACTGGATGACCTCAACAATCTCAACTGAAGCTAGAATTAACTTGAAACTAAAATCAGGGGGAGGGGTTTACTATCTGGCAAGGGACATTTGGAGAACAGATGGAGACTTTAGGTTCTCACCTTACCGGTCCTCTCAGTGTGATGCCTTTCCAGGTGGCATCCACAAGACATCATTGATGACTCCTACAATTCTTGGCATACCTTTCTTATTGTGGTATAATTGGGGACTCTGTTTCTCATTATCTTTACTTGGGACGGATGGGAATGAGCTACCCTGTGCCTGTTCCCATTGTTTCTCTCCTGATCATTGCATGTCCCTGGTTCTTCATTTCCCTGGGCACTAGTCTGGAGCCCAACACTGATTCTGTAACACCAGAAGGAGTAGAGTATTTATAATGGGAATAGGGCACATCCCACCTTCTTCCTATGTCTGAGAATTCTCTAAGACCCATGCACCTCTTTGAGTCTGCTTGTAGAAATCCTCCAGAAAGAAAAAATAAGTGGACACACTCAATAGCCTCAAGAGTCTGGTGGTCATGGGCAGGGTATTATGACTGTTTGACTACTGGCCTAGAGATCACTTGAGGTGTGCTTGATTGTGGCTTCTCATCCTCAGGCTTTCTGGTCCTGGTACATCCCAAAAGGAGGCTGGGTTGCACTGTTGGGCTCTGATTTTTTATGTGTGTGGTGATAGTTTCAGTTCTGAGCTTGTGGCACTCTGTACAACTAAGGGTGATTCTTACATGCCACCAAACACAGCCCTGCAGTACTGGGGGAGTATTGGACAGCCTCACTGCCCACACAGAGCTGCAGACTCAGATACTGCAGATCTCCTAGCAAAAGTAGGCACCCATGCTGAGAAGTGTTGCAGGTTTCATCTTGATTCAGAGGATACTGCCATTCATGGAGGTCAGGGCTATTCATTTTTGAGGCTGATGTAGTTTCATGGGCCTGGTGGGAAGCAAAACTAGGGCAGCTTTTAGCTGGAAATATACCATAACACTCTCTTGCAGGCCCCATTTTTGGCTAATAGTTAAGGTCTCCAGCCCCCCATGTTCTTCAGGGATTGCAGGTTGATCTAGAGGTTGGAAAAACCTAAGACATCCTCAGAGGCCCCCAAAGATTTCCAGGGAGGCCAATTCTCCGTCAGAGCCCATCAGCAACTGACAGGGTCCAGAGAAGACTGAACATATTATGAGAAGCAGACATCGAAGTTGGGAAGAATGTTGCCATGCCACTGTTACCAGCTGCATAATGATTGAACACTGTAAACTTGGCAGTTAGATAGACATGTGTCTAGATTCACACCAAGTTCCATGGGATGGATTTGGAGTTTAATTGGCTTCTATGGTCTGCCACCTCCAGGTGTAATGTGTAAAAGCTGCCAGTCTCTGCCTCCTCTCCATCTTGGGTGTGTCAACCCTCAATCATGTCAAAATTTTTCTGATGGGCTCTAAGATCAACAGTCAACAATTGGGAAGAAGCAAATTTTACATGAAAATACATCTTTATATAGAACTTCGAGATATTTCTGGAGTCTGCATTTCCTTGAGTCAGAAATCAGGACCTTCAGCACTGGTGGCTGTCCCCTTTCAGTGCCCACAGGATTTAAGCATTCAGGCTTTATAAAGCATAGTCCCAGGAAGCAGGCCACAAATCCCTTGTCACTGGTGGTGGTTATGTGATGGACATGAGTTACCATGGCTTAGGAAATAGGTAAAACTAAGACTTGTAGCACTGAAACAATGGAGTCTGGGGGTGCTCATTTTCTTGGCCAATATAGAGCCACTACAGTGAGTGGCAGTTGGACACCTGAAAATATGTACATCAACTCAATTGAGAGGTCATGAGATACTTGAAATTACATGCAGCTATATCCATGGGTGGGAATGAAACACATGCAACTATATAGAGCTACCCCATTGATTGACTCTGGAACACCTGGAATGACAGAAATCAACAACTTAGTGAGTGAAAGTGGGACACTTAATGTAAACAGGAGCCACCCAAGAAATTGGTAGTAGTACACCTGAGATAATATGAAACCCCCTAAAAGAGCAACAGTAGGGCACCTGGGAAGAAACAAAGTGATTCTAATAATTTACAGTGGGACACCTGTGACGATGTGAAGCCACCCTTGTAAGCACCAGATGGACACATTACATGACAGAAATCCACTTCAGTAAGCATAAATGAAACACCTGAAATGACACAAAGCCATTTCACGAGTGGCAGTGAAAATCCTGGGATGAACTGGTGCTGCCTTGATGAGAAATAGTTGAATGCAAAAGGAGAGGCAGAAACACTCAAGTGAGCAGCAATAACACACATGGAATGATAACCGCTTTATGGCTTTACAGATCACATAAAGCCACCACAGTGAGAGGCAGTGAGTAACAATGTGTAATACAAGAAGAGCCCAATGAAGTGCAGTTGGATACTTGAAAATATGGAGAACCACCACCAGGAGAGACAATAGGACACTTGAGTCCAAAATGGAACCATCAAATTGAGTGGCATTGTAAGACCTGGGACAATGATGCCCTTCTCCAGTGAGTGGCAGTGAGACATACATGATGATGCAGAACCACACTTGTGAGAAACAATGACATATATGGAATGAGGCCTAGAAACCCCAGGATAATAAAGTGTGACTACTGGGATGACACAAAGGCATTTTATTGAGCAGCAGCAGCATACCATGCACTACCCAAGTGATGGAATTGAAGTACATGAGACAAAGCAGAGCCACATGATGAAGCAACAGTGAGACACTTTGGAGAACAAAATTTACATCAATGAGCAGCAGTGATGAATCTGGAACACTGCATCCGAACCTTTGTGATCAGCAGTGAGGCACCTGGGAAGAAGGAGACCACCTCAGGAAGTGGCCATGGAACACTTGTGATGATACAAGGCCACACCAGTCAGCAAAAATAAATATATGGGATGAGACAGTCACACTTGTAAGCCACAGTAATAACTGGAAATGATGGGAATCCACCTTCGTGAAAAGTAGTTGGACATGTGAGATGCTGCAGAGCCACATGGATGAGAAGCATTGGTACAACTGACAAAACATGGAGTCACCCAAGTAAATGACAGTTGGACAATTCAAACAAAGCTGAGTCACACCAGAGAGTGGCAGTGAAGAACTTGATATGATACCACACAACTCCAGTGAACTTCAGTGGGACACCTGAGATGTTGCAGAGACACTCAGGGTGCAACAGTGAAACATCAAGATTCATAGAAAACTGCTACAAAAATGGCACCAGAGCACATGGGATGAAATAGTATCACTCTGGTAAGGTGCATTGGAACACCTACGATGATTCAGAGCCTCAGTGAGGCAATGGGACCACACAAAGCCACCCAAGAGAGTGGCCTTCACACATGTGATACCTCACAAAGCCATCAGAGAGGCAGTATAACAACTCCAGTAATGCAGAGTCATTCCAGGAGCTTAAGTGCAATTCATAGAGTAAGGAGGAGCCAGCAGAGTGAGCAGTAGTAGGACACCTGAAATGACACCAAGACACCATGCAATAGAACACATGAGATGCAATAGAACTCCAGAAAAAACCAGAAGCCACTCAGTTAAATAATAGTTTGAAACCTGAAACCATGTGGAGAGACCCCAGTGAAAGTCAGGGAAACACACGGGATGGTACACAACCACTTGAGTGAGACACATAGGATGACACAGAGCAACCCCAGTAAACAGAAGTGGAACAATTAAAACTACAAGTCTCCTGAACTCAGAGTAGCGAAGGAATACATTAAATAATTGCAGTCACCAAAGTGAGTAGAAGTAATAGATGTTAGAAAACACAGAACCATACCCGTGAGTGATCCTGATTATAGAAAACCTGGAATAATGCCAGATAATGCATGTTTAACTCTAATACTGAATACAAATCTGGTCTAAAGCTTCACTGATGATTTACGGAACATGCACCAATTATATATAGTGTAATCACTTGGTAAAATATGGGAGACAAATAGTGTTTGTAGAAGTGGAACCGTTTCCACTGGTTTTTACAGCCCAAAGTTGTGGGGACTTCATATCTTGTACTGGAACCCTAGGCTAGAAGCCCAATGTGGGTCTGGGAAAACTCACTCCTCAGGAGAGACATCCACAGTGAAAATATTTCTCTCAAATATTAGCAGCCACCATGAGGGTCTTTCAAAATTTTATTTTGTTCCCTTTTTTTAATTTATTTCATTTTATTTTATTTTTATTATTATTTTTTTATTTTTTTAAATTCATTTTTATTGTTAGACTTATTGGGGTGACATCTGTTACCAAGGATTACACAGGTTTCAGGCACACAATTCTACAGTGCATTGTCAACTTGCTGTATAATAAGTTTACCACCTAATGTGACTTCTCTTTCCATCACCTTATATTTAGCTTCCCCCCTCCTCTCCCACCCCCTCCCCTTTCTCCCCTCCCTAACCCACTCGTCCCCAAATAAACATTAAACTATTGATTGTGTCCATGGGTTATTTGTTTGTTCATTTCTTTTTTTCTTTGTTTTCAGTTTTATATTCTGCATATGAGTGAAATCATGCAGTTCTTTGTTTTTTCTGTCTGGCTTAT
>PVJL010019545.1:0-13639 GCA_004026885.1 Lyroderma lyra | reverse complement strand
TGTGATCTTCCATTAGGCATTCGGGAATGGTTTCCTAAATACCCAACACTTGTCACAAAAACACTACCGCCCTGTTCACTGTGAATGGCTGTGGGATGCTAAAAGTTTGGCATGAAGGCAGGAATGGGGTTGGCCTGAGCCCCACCTGGCAGCCCTCTGGGTGTGGCAGACACTGCAAGCTAGAAATGCAGGTTGGAGTGTCACTGGGGCCTGCAGGTACTGACCTCAAAGAGGAACCATCACCCCAGGTGATGCACAGGGCGTTAGGGCCAGGAGGTGTTGGGAGCGGGCCTCACCAGGTTTGGCGTCCAAAAACGAACAAAGCAAAGCAACCGGAAGAATGGAGCCCCTATAAGTTGCAAAAGCCTGCGGCAACTGGTATTTCCAGGCATTCTTCCATCCAAGAACTAACCAGGCCCAACCCTGCTCAACTTCCAAGATCAGAGGTGATCAGCGTGTTCAGGGTGGTATGGTCTTAGATGAGCAAGCCCACTGTTGGGACCCTTAAGAACCAGCCTGATGCACCTCACGACCAAGCCAGCAGGACGGCGCCCCTTCCAGTGGGAGGCCCGAGCCCATGATCTCTCCTGTGCGTGTGCGACTCCACACTCAGTGGAGATGACCGGCGTGTACTCGCCTGCACTGCAGCCAAAGGCACCAACACCACGTCCTCCGTGTACCACTCCCTCCACTGTCCATGTCTGGAGAAGCGGTGTGCAGGCAGGCCAGCGTGTGTGTTGGAGTCTGGGTCAGGGACTGGGCTGGGGCGATCCCCGCTGAACCCTGGACCGCCATACACCAAGGCTCCCTGAAGGAGACACAGACTTTCCCCACCACCAACCCACTTCCAGCCCACGCCCTGCGTGTGAATGTATTCCAGGGCTCTGATATCCCGGGACCTCTCAAGCTGCTGCCCCCTCACTTTGCCATACCTGACTGCTCCAAGCACACAACCAGCATTCCAAAGAGACACGCGGGCCTCTCTGCCCCTATCGTGTTATCTGTAAAATCAGACAAGTCCTGGACCCAGTCCAGTCCTCAGGCCAGTTTCTGATTCTATCCCTGGCCGATGCTCGGGTATGGGGGTGATGAGTGATCCTAAGCCACAAGGAGCCACTAGTGCCACTGGAAGGTGCGAGTTCTGCTCATCTCCCAATTGTGTTTCCCCGGAAGTCTTGCCCCTCATTTGTCACCTAGTCACCCAGCCCTGGGTCAGGTCCCCCAACAGCAAATCACCCTTCTTTGCTGAGGATCTACAGGTGGACTACATGAGAGAAAGAGTAAGAGAGACAAACAGAAACAGCAACGACAAGAAAGAAGCATACACACAGACTCAGGGGGAGAAAGGGATCAAAACAGGGGTGAGGAAGGTTCATGAGGATGAATGGAGCGTGAACTGAGGGAGAGACAGAGGGAGGGAGGCCGCATAAGCACTGTGACTAGAGTGAGTGCCTAGCAGGCAGGTCACAGAGTGAAAGACAACCTGGCAGAGACACACAGACTGGGACTCAGACTGGGAAAGACACCCTGAGGCTGTACTGGCTCACCAGCTTTCACAGCGCATGGTTGTCTGGCAGACGATAGGCAGACGCCAGAGGGCAGTGTGCCCTGCACACCCCCCACCCCACGCTGGCTGTCACCAAGGGGCTTCAGAATGGGGGAGCTGGAATTTCAAAAATCCCTTGGTGCTTTCAGTGCCACCCTTGAATCCACCCAAGAGACAGGTGTCCCAGGGGCTGATCCCTTGTTTGTGTAGCTTCTGGGCCTGTGTCATTCTGTGTGTGTCCTGGAGCCTGAGGTCTTGCTCTGGGCAAAGACAGCTTTCTGTTTGTTGGCTGGCTCTTCCTCTGAGTTGGTGCCATCTACTCTCCCGTGTATGTGGACTGACCATGGATGGATGTAGGGTGACCAGCTCTTGAAGGAGGTCTAAGTCCAGGAACGTGCCAGCAGAAACAAAGTCCTGCTCTGTGGGGTGGGTGGTTGGGCCCGTCTGATGACCCAGATGTTGGAGGGCAAGCCAATAATGTGTCTCAGGGCTGTGGGAAGTGGCCGACTGCACTTTCCAGGGCTTGGCCCTCCGGATTGAGGGACGGGAATTCCCTTGGCTGAGGAATGCACACAGAGGCTGGAGGAAGAAGAGGAAAATGAGGCGAGAAGTGGCGTGTGGGTGCAGGCAGGCGGCCTCGTGTCCGGGCATGCATTCGAAGTGGTGCTGTGAGTGACTGTGGGCTGCAAGAAGGCTGGCTTGAAGGCAGGAATGAGACCACCCTGAGTCCTACCTGGCAGACCTCTGGGTGTGACAGACACTGCCCGCTGAAAATTCAAGGAGGAGTGTCATCAGCGCTGGCCAGCGCTGGCCGGCCCTGACCTTAATAATCATTACCTCAGGTGATGCACAGGGTGTTAGGGCCAGAAGGTGTTGGGAGCGGGCCTCGCCTGGGTTGGTGTCAAAACTACAGAAGCAAAGCAACCAGAAGAATGGAGCCCCAAGGAGAGGCAAAAGCCTACAGCATCCTGTATTCCTGGGGTGTCACCCATCCAAGTTCTAACCAGGTCAGACCTTGCTTAGCTTCCAAGATCCAAGGAGATCATATGTGTTCAGGGTGGTATGGCCCTAGATGAGCGAGCCTGCCACTGGGACCCATAAAAACCTGCCTAATGCGCCTCAAGACAAAGCCAGCAGGGCCGCACACCTGCCAGTGGGAAGCTCGAGCCCATGCCCTGTCCTGCACGTGCACACCTCTGCACTCAGTGGAGATGCCAGGCTTGCACTCACTTGTGCTTAAGCCAGAGGCACCAGCACCACATCCTTCGTGTACCATGCCCCACACTGTCCTCTCCTGGAGAAGCTGCAGGCGGGCGGGGTGGCGTGCATTGGGGCTGGGGCCAAGGCCAAGGTTGGGATGAGCCCTGTTGAGCCCAAGACCGCCACACCTCAAGTCACGCTGAAGGCAACACAGGCTTTCCACACCACCAACCCCCTCCAGCCCACCCCACGGGTGTAAAAGTACTCTGGGGCTATGGTGTCTTGGGACCTCTCAGCTGCTGCATGCTTGCCTCCCTATAGATTATATTTACATATCAGTCTTGGGGATAGAGTTAGGGTTAAAGTTAGAGTAACATTCAGAAGAGGATCAATTATTGTTTAACTGTCATGTTCAGAATCTCAAATTCAATTCAGGGTGAGTATTAAAGTTAGTGTAAGGGTCAGAATAGTGTAAATTTTTGTTACTCAATCATATCCATGGTATAGGCAGCAATTGTTGTGGTTTCCAGGGGCAACCTTAGGTAAAACCGTTAAGTAGGCAAACAAAATCGGATTCAATCCTCCTCTCATTCAATATACCCCTACCAGAATTACATTCATTAGTTTTCCTTTCAGAGGTTCCCAGGCCAATTGGGAGAAAATGAAGATAACTAAACTTACAGTGTATCAGTGACTGACCATAACAGGGACTCGGGACGTTTATGTGTTTGTTCTTAACTCAGGATACTGGGACCAAAACTATTCGTATATGAACAGATGCAAAGTGGGATCCCAGTGATTCATCTGATGGCTTTGATGGGCAATCCCTTCTCCAGTGTCTTGGTTTTCATTGCAGGCATTGAACAATGATGATTATAGCTTACATATTACTATTACTATGTGCCAGTGTTAAGCCCTTTACACATTTATCTCATCCCTGGGATACAGGTACCATCACCTTATTTACTGAGGAACATTACACAGCACACAAGCCAGTTAGGAAGCAGCAACACCAGGATATGTGCACAGGTATCTTGGCTCTAACCTTGCTTTTGCCCCCTCCAAAGACAGTAGGAAACTTTAAAATAATGTATGGGCATGGGCATGAGTCTACAGACTATGCAGCAAGGAAGTCCCTGAGCAGAAAACTGAAATGAGGGTGAGACAGGAAATTGTATTCACTGACACCCAATTTGGCCTCCAGTTGAACCCTGTTTCCATAGTAAAATTTAAACAGAATGGTATAGAGTTTTTTTTTAATCCTTTAGGATTGATGCACAGTAAGAACACTACTACCATGTTTTTAAAGCAACAATGTTAGTGTGAATTATAATAATTGTCAAATACACTTAATTATCTTTATTATGTAACACTGTGAATATTACTGATCTAGTTAACACCACAAATATAAGCCCTCTTCAGCTTATGTAATGGAAATGCTTGTTTCAACTCAACACAGTGTAGCACATTTTGTTTACTAGTCACTATTAGTATTCGCATTTATATCAGTCAGTCACTTCAAACCATTAAATACTTCACTGGTTTTTATGTTTCATAGGTAAAATATTTCCAAATAATCTCTAGATTCTGAGAAATTAGTAAAATTTATGTACATGTGCCCCAGAATACCTGGTTTTCCTTTGTTCATAATCTTTGCACTCAATTTCTAAGAAGGCATCCTTATGCTGTGACAATGTGTTCAATAAAACCTACATATGCTTTATGAGAAAAAAACCTGTATTTTAAATATCAAAATAACACAAAGAAATAGTTTAATATATAATACACTTTCTATTCTTCACAGAAAACTGAATTTTTCTATAAAGACATTGGTACTTAAGAAACACAAGAATGTCAAAGTATTTAGAAAACTCACAAGATACTTTACACAGTTGACAAAATAACCAGTTGATGTTTTTGATTTTTTTTGTAACCGCTTAACTGTGTCCTCAATTATTCAAAGCAAAACTTATTATTTGAGCCTGAAATCTAAGTTTAAAAGCATCTCCACGTTAATGTACCTGAAACATCCCCATAATCAGAAAATTAATTACATTTTCCAGAGCAGCTCCACGCCCACCTCTGCAGGCAGTTTTGGTATCCACTCTCATCAACTCTGACCATTTTATCTGTAGTGATAAGAAGTGTCTGATTGTTGGAAGGAGGAGTTTGGTAATGACACCACAGTGCACTGCCCAGCTCCCATGAGAGCAGGAACACCAAGTAAAGAGACCATATCACCATAAGTGCACCTGCGATTCAGCCAAAAACTGTCCTAGCATTTGCACCAGTAAAATTGCACAAACACTGAAATTACTTCTTTACCTAAGAATCTGGAAAAAAGTAGAGTATGTCCACATTTGTATAATCTCTGTTCTCTGAATATAATTCTTAATTTCTTTTTATATAATGGCTGGAGAGGCTAAATTTAACTTCTTTGAGGATTTTTCAATTGTAATCGGTTTAAGATTAATACTGAGCAAGTTGAAACATGGAGAGTAAACAAAACACAGGCAGTCTTTCCATCATCACCTCTTTCATCTGCCAGACAAACTAATCCTATCAGTCTGTCTTATGCTATCTGCAAAGTGGGGTGCAGAAAGCACGGAAATATCTCAGGATAAGAGTAGTTTAATTAGAAATAATTTTGAGGAAAATAAGAGGGAAATCAGTCCTCCCCCCCAAAAAAATAAACAGTACAGGTTTTACAGAGAGAGAAATTAGCAAAAGAAAGGGAGACTTGTCTGTAATTCCTAAAAAATGTCTAGAAGAATTATTCTCACATTATGCATTCTTTAATAGCAAGAAACATTTACTATAATAATACTAGTTTCAGAAATGCTACTTGTTCCTTCTTAAAGTACACATTTTTAGCCACTTTAAATTTGGCACTGAATCTTGGAGTGATCCGAACACACCTTGACAGCTCTGAACTCTTCCTGAGTTCATCATCTCTAGTTGTCCATGTTGCTGGTCCTAAGCAGAAACTCAACTCCAACCATCACCTCTTCGTTTAGCTTCAGGCAAACTGAAATAAGAAGACATTCAGTATAGAGCTATATGGTTATGGTAATTGATTATTTAAAAATCATGGTGGGAGGCAGATGCAGAACTCATGTTATCTGCCACTCTCCTCTAATAAGCATCTCAAAACTCCCCAGACTGGTTTATTTATTGGTGACTAAAAAGGCCCAAGCAGAGAGTAAGTATCCAAAAAAGACATTCACACTCGTACTTAGTGCCAATTTCCCTACATAAACAAAAAGCAACCTAAGAAACAAAATAGTGTTGCCTGACCAGGAGGCAACAGAAACAGAAGATTCATAACAACATCCCAACCATGGATTAACCAGGATCATTTAGCCTGCAGTCAGCTCTAAGCAACTGAAGCACGCAGAAAAGGCACCAAGTGTTCCATCTAGAACAGACCAGGTCTGAAGGACACATCCAAGGGCTAGTGCTCCAAATCTGACTTTTCATCAGTGATATGGCAGAATGGTCTGGAAGGAGGAAAGCTTCAAATTACACACCTACCAATTTAACTGTGTTTTTAATTTGTTTGCAATTATAGACTGAAAAGCAATGAATGCTATTTAATTACTTATTAGTCCTTAACTACCATTTTATAGTCACTCTGCAAAGATGATTTGACATTTTAAAGGCTGACAGATAATTATTATTGTACCTATTTCATGACCTACCATCATTCAAAAGGAAGTCACTTTAAAAAGCACCAGTTTAAAACCCTATTTTAGTAACTTCTCTTCTCCCAGCCATAAATGCCCAAATTACTTAAAAGTATGCAAAGATCACTACCTCCCAAATTGTCAGTTAAATGTTGCTGGCATGAAGAAAAAACCCTAACATTTAGGCTGCAAATATAGGCAAGGTTTCTTACAATAATAACTTCAATTTATCTTAAAAAATTCTGAGGCAAACTTATTTTAATAGTGAAGTGTACAAAATAAGCTTATTATTTTCTACTTAATAGTGTCCACTTAAAACATAATATTCAATTAAGCTGAGGAAAACTGAGTATTCTTACTTGTAATTAATTTGTCAGTATGACTATTTCCAGAGTATTTTCTTCTGTTCTTGTTTTTATATATTTAAACACAAACATTAATCATAGTATTCAAACTAATGATTTTTTTTAAAAATCCATAACCCTGGGACTTCAACTATGCTGCTTTGGACTAATATTTATTCAAACAACAAAGAGTTTAAATTCTTTTAATCTATTTTACTACCTACAAAAAATGTTTGGTGCAAATTGATTATGTTGACAAATTTCTACACTCAATAGATTATTCAAATTACATATAAAGTGCTAACTGCTATCAGATAAACATTAATTTAAAACAGTAAGTTATACTCATAAAATAAAATTCTGAATGAGGTTTAACACTTAATTGCAAGATTAAACATTTAATTACAGATGCAGAATTATTGAATTTTAGAGTTAATGGAACATCTGTCACAAATACTCCAAATCAGACACTATAAAAGATTAACTGACAAGAATAGGTGTCATTTCATATATTTTTTGTGCCAACTTCAAAAACTTATACATTCCGTTTGCCAAAATCCACGGTTTTCACAATTTAAAATTTTTTTTATATTCTCATTTGGAAAATAGAGGCAGATTTTTATTTGTCTTTTCCTCTGCTAGGACTATTTCTTTTGAAGAATGATACTGTCTACCTCCCAGATATTTTAAGGTTCCATGAGAACACTCCGTATGTGGTTAGCACTCGTTAATGCTGTGTTTCTTCCCTGTTCAGCAGCTCTGCAAACACTTACAAATGACATGAGCTTAACCGAGTCTTTCACCGTAACTTCAGGTCAATTATCTCTAAAATGGGATACAGCATGTCCTTTCTGTAGTAGAGCTGGTTGTGAGGTTTAAGTGAGATAGCTGTAAAAGCATTTTATAAACCAGTAAACCACTATTCCAGCTTAAATAGTGTAGAATAACTAAATCTATTTGTATTTTACTTTATAGAAGAGCTGTATTCCAGGAAAGTTCTATACTGTAAACAAATTCCTACAATCAAATTATATATTTAAAACATTAGGAGATTATTATTAAAAGAAACCTAAAGTAACTACCTTCAGAAAACAAGTATTCTTTTCAATGTGAAAATGCAACACCCTTTTTCTCTGCTACAAAACAAACAATATACCATACACATACATGTATGTACCATCTGCTTTACTGTAAGTCCAAATTTTCCTACACTGGCTTAGATGGAAGGCAGGGATCATTTTTAGGTATGATTTCTTTTCATAATAGTATGGTTTTCAGTTAAAAGTAATGTCCTTTATGATAAAAATGATTAAAATAGGTATTTTTAAACTCAATTTGAAAGACTAGCAAAGTAATAGTACCTCTCATAGTCAAGTTCAATCATGTAAGTACCCTAGATGTCGCATTTCCACCCAAAAGAACTAAATGGCAAAATACAGAAAACTCTGCTTTAAAAACAAGAATTAATATGTTAATTATATCTACTGGTCTTAGGACAATTAAAATCTTAATAAATGAGGCAAAACTCAGGTTTGTTTTATTATTTATAAGAGGTACTTTGGTTAAGTGCCTCAGTTCTCAACACTTTCTTTTTATCTCATGGCCAGTAGCATGGGGAATATTCCTGAAAATTACCTTCCTTTCTGAAGTCCTTCAGCAAACCTGCTTTTCCATTATTAAGTGGTTAAATTTTATTCATTAAAACTTTATTATTTTTTTCACAAGGGCTGGGCCAGACTTTACAGTTTGCACAAGTGCACAAGCACACACCCAGGAAATGCTTAAAGCATTTAAAAGTGTAAACAAAACTGAAGTAGAAGACTTAAAATTGCTATTTTCTAGTAGTTTCCATAAAAATGACATGCTACTAAAAAATCAACCCTGCCTACTGCACTCTTTTAAGCAGCTCCACTAGGAAACATAATCCTAGTTCACGTCTAAATTTCCTTGACCACAAGGAAAGTGCACATCTTTAAAGGTATAATTACCTTGCATTTGACTGACTTTGTCCTCAATTCTTTTTGATCAGTGAGGTTTTGCTGTAACTGTTTCCTTTCACCAAGCACAACTGCTGTCTCACACACACAAAAAAAATTAAGGATAAGTACAGATATTAGACTTATGTTAAAAGCAAAAGCTAAGGTCTGATTACCTGTGAATCTGTATACAAGTAGTGGTTCCCTCTGATGAAAGTAAACAGCATTGAGTTAGATATGAAGTTCATAATCAGCTTGGCATCATTGCTAACACGCATGTATGCAACACCTAGGTTCTGTTTCTTAGTCTGTTAGCCAAAGTCAATGAGACCAAATGTAGTTTGTAATTTAAATATTATTGATTAGTTATCATTGTCCCTCCCTTCAAGAGATGGTGCTGTGATACATTGTTAATGTGTCTGAACTAAATGGCAAAATACAGAAGGCCAACTGACCTTGAAACCTACCTAGTCAAAACTGCCATATTTTGCTTTTAATATATTTTCACCTTGTATAATTTAATATGTAGACCCCTATTTATTGTTCATTATGATTGAAGCACAGGTAAAAACCAATCATTTGAATGATAATTTCAATTTTACACTTCACTGAACAAGCTAATCTTACATGAGTTAGCTTTCTGGCTTTGAGTTTGTCAAAAGACCACAAGATAATGATAAACTGAAATTACATCCCAATGAAAAAAAACAACAGAACTATCCAAGAAATTCTTATAAAATCAAATTCCTAATTTCAATTTTTAAAAATCTGGAAGAAATTATAAAAATCTTATGTTAGGATAAGGAACAACTGCAGTGATCTGTTCATTCTCCTAAGTTGATTCTTAAAGGTTGCATGGTCCTTAAACTTGACTAGAAGCTGGGGAAAGGAGGCATAAGGAATGAGACTAAAAATAAAATTTTCACTGATGATTAAAATAACAAAAGCCCATCGTGTCAACAGCTAATAACTTTGAAAAGTTTGAGATACCATTAAAAATAAGAACTAAATAATCTTTTAAGATCACAAAAATGTTCACTTCAAATATTATATCTCAAAATGTGTCCAAATATTCTCATGTTCTGTAAACAGAGATACATACTTTTCCTGATTCCAGATGAAGACTCGAGAAAAAGAGACCACACAACACTCGGCAGCCTGCCTAACTGGACAGCGACTGGCGCCAGGCAAAGTGAGCACACACCCATCCCAGCACAGCATCTGTGTGACTTGTGCACCTGCTCACAAGTGATACACGTGACTGGAGACGGTCTGGGCAGCAGGTGTGATGTTCAGGCCAAACAATGTCCCCAGGTAAGACTGTTCTCTGGGATCCAGCATCTGCTCCTGTCAGACTGGATGGATGATATTTGCAGGCTGTGGTGTCAGAGTATAGTTTTCCACAAAAGCTAACTTGGCTGATCATGTGTACAAGATCTCATGAGAAGATGGTGGAAGGGTGGTGGTGTGACGCACCAGATTGCACTAGGTGTCCGGTATCTGAACGGGCACCACCATTACCAGCATGCACCCTCCGGCACACACATTCTGCAGCATTGTGTTGGCTTCTGAGGGATAGACTTTGGACTGGTCCATGTACTGCTTTGTTTCTGCTGGGAAGATTTTGTCATCAGATGAGTACTCTACCAGCAAGGACACAAGCTTGTCCTTAGAAGTGCTCAGAGGGTCCTTGGGAGATTCTATGCCATAAACGTGGTCGATGTGGTACTTCAGCTTCTCTTTCCACTTAAAAGTTGTGTTGCAGAGCTGACAGTTGAACGGTCTGGCATCAGGATGAATGACCAGGTGTTTTGTTAAGGTTTTCTTATTTCTAAAATACTGATTGCAGATTTGACATTTGTATGGTTTTATACCTGGATGAATAAAAATGAAATTAAGGATAAAATGCTCTCCCTTGGCAAGACAAAAGTTTTTTCCATGTAAATATTTACAAAAACTTAATAAAATCAGTAATAGTATAGGGTATCAGGAAATACTAAAGGGAATGGCCTCACACATTAAAAAGATCTCTGTGTGAACTCTGGCTAAACCACGTACTAGCCACACCTCCACCAGCTACCCCACTTCTACCCAGAGCTCCCTCACCTGTAATGTGAAATAGCCACAGCACCTACCTCACAGAGCAAGAGAATTGGTTCAATGAGAAAACGCAGTAACAGTGCTTCCACTATTTCTGGCATGCTGTATGCATGTGGCCAACAGAGGCTGTCATTACAGTTGGCTTCCATTCCCACTGAGCCCTCTATGGACCCCATAAATTAGGACTTTGGCATTTGGAGGGAGGCGTTTTTGCTTTTTGCAGCAGCACTGTATATATCAGTGACAAATTCTGTACTGTAACTCTTTACTACTGAAATTACCCAAATCCAATTACTTCCCAGTCTGATATTTATGAAACCAATAATTTTTCTCTTCCAGAATGGCAGCTTGACAAATGCCAAACCAAATATAAAACAAAGCCGTAAATGCATAAACGAATTTCTTTCTTATAAAGAAAAAAAAAAGCTTTGAAAATTGCTGATTTATATGAGATGTCAAACAAGGACTACAAAAAAAAAAAAGAATCCCAACATAGTCTACACTTCAAAATGCGGTAGCATTGCCAGAGGGTGGAGACAAGTTAGAAAGTGACAACATCTGGGGAGCAGCTGAAACTATTCATTCTACTGTAATTACCTATAAATTATACAGTGGTAACTTGGTGAGAAGAACAACAAGGTCACATTTGAATTGCTCTTTTAAAGGAAAACACATGCCTTTACAGGGTTACACAGATTTCGAGGAACCATAAACAACCAGAAGAGGAAAATGAGAGCTCAAAGTTGAGTAAATTTCCTGTCGAAAATTTTTTCCAAAATTGTACCAAATGATGGGCCTAAGAATTTTATCATAGAAAACAGAAGACCAGACTATTGTCATTCATAGCATCTACTTTCATGTAATGAGTAAAAGTCTTAATGGTATAAAAACAAAACAATTTAACCAAGGACAAGAGTTTAAATGTCTTAATTTTACTCTTGAATAACACAAAAATATATAGAACTTATCCTTTATGTTTTACCTGAATGCGTCTGAAAATGCATTTTGATTCATGATTTTCCTTTACAAATTTTCTTGCAAACATCACATTGATTAAAGCTTGCTTTATACCTACAAAAATGAAAAGGTGTGAGTTTTAATGAATAACATACCACAAATCCAAGCACGATGGCATCTCAGAGAAAAGCACTTGGGAGACTGAGCTAGCCGCTGCAGTGGCCACACTCCTCATGAACTGAATACCCCTTTACTCAAAAGAAAGAAAGATGAGCTAGAGTGACAGAATTTGAGTGTCTGGCATGTATTTACTCAAAAATTAAATCAAGTGATTCTGTTACTTTAAGGGAAAAAAACTGACAGTATTTATTAGCAATGATAAAATCTGAGCTTTCAAGCTAATGAGAGAATTTTGGAAAACTTGCCCATGATCTTGACAGCATCTCAGTACTCCCTGTTGCTGTGTTAGAAATGTGATTCGTCACAAAAAAAAATGAAAGAAAGAAATGTGATTCGTGAATCATGTCCTGTGAAATGTGTTAACATTTGGAAAACTGGCATAACTCAGTGACCATTATTTTCCAAATGACAAATGCATGATATGTTAAACCTATGCATAGGTAAAACATGCATTCAGTGCACAAGATAGCCTAAGATACTGAGTTTATGAGTATGAAACCTCATTAATCCTGTTTCAGATTCCACCTTGCAAGTGTCCTTAAGAAACTACAATTGGTAAGTTCTATAGCAAAGACTAACATCCACAATTATCTAAGAAGGTTATTATAAAAGTACTCCTTTTACCAACTATGTATCTGAGTGAGGCTAAATTTTTTTAAATTACTGCAACCAAAGTAACACATGACAGCGAATGTGACAATTCAGCCAGTGAACCATTAAAGAGATTTACAAAAATGTAAAACAATGTCTCTTTTACATGTATTTTTGTTTTGTAAAGTAGTTATTTTTCACAAAATTGCTATTTATGTTAGCATGTGGTGGGTATGTTATTATTTTAATTGAATCAATAAATAAGTACTTACATTTTTTTTCTCATTTTAATTCCTAATGATTTATATAATTTATTTAAGCAATAATATGCTTTTCTATTGCAAGTGATATAAACAAAAGCTTCTGAGGTACTGAGCAAATTCTGAGACTGTGAAGGGGTTGAGAGAAAACAGTCCCAGTTTCCAACCTGGTGGGTCTGCACTTGCAAGTCCCGCCCACTCGCAGGGCCTGCTGATGTCCTCATTCCATCTTCTGTGCAGCATCCCAGTGCTCAGCAGCATTCTCCCCTAGCACTTAATGAACACAGAATACACCAATTCAATGCATGAATCCCTGAACACAGTCAAGCAAAGATGCACTAGACCGACACCTGAGAACATAAAGCCCATGCTTCCTGTAGGACTTGGAACCGGTCCATCGTTTACTGCACTCACAAGCCCATGCTTCCTGTAGGACTTGGAACCGGTCCATCGTTTACTGCACTCACATGTGAATGCTGTTGATCATGCTCAGATCTCTGACACTCAGTTTATTGGCACCTTAGACCATGTCTACTCCTTAGCACTTACTTCCAATGCCTAGGCCTGGAGCATGAATTCTTTGAACAGTCAACAAATCTTCGTTAGACCTGGATATCTAAATTGTATCAAAAACCTGATATTCAGGACAATGCCTGCTTTCTTTAAAGTAAAATACTATTTCAAATGCTTAGTCTGATTAAAAAGGGATTTCAATTCTGACTACAGCAAGTCCCAGTAATTGCTCTTATTAAGTGTAAAACACAGGGTGTATTTATATACTCTGAAAGCAGAGCAAGCA
>PVJL010019544.1:0-13635 GCA_004026885.1 Lyroderma lyra | reverse complement strand
CAAGCCACTACACCACCAGGGAACTCCCTGTACTGTCTAATATTCATTGTGTCTCACTGAAAAACTGCTGCGTGAAGGCTGTCAGTTCTTCATTTTCACTACCATAGAGAATGATTGTAGGACAAGCTTGTCCAACATATGGCCCAGGATGGCTTTAAATGTGGCCCAAGACAAATTTGTGACTTCCTAAAACATCATGAATTTTATGCCTGGACTTTGTGGGGTTTTTTTTTAGTTCATCAGCTATTGTTAGTGTTAGTATATTTTGTGTGTGGCTCACGAATATTTTTCAATGTCACTCAGGAAAGACCAAAAATTGAGCACTCCTGATTTAGAAGGTATTAATACCACCAGAAATATTTACTGTTTGTCCCATTCTCCCCTGCTTCCTTTCTCCTATACCTAAAGGACCACTGTCCTTTCTCTTGAGTTTTATGAAGCTCTTCTGGTTAGTCTCTTTGTCAGGACACCTGGTTTCTTGTCCTTTTTTCTCTGATGGTGGGATTTGCCTTCACAGAAACTAAGGCCTCATTCCCATGTGGCACAACACTGCTGCTGTTACTCTTACTGTCAGTGGGTGGTGGGGCATTGGACATAGGTGTTCCTAACCTTGGTGAGATTTGTGTGTGTGTGTGTGTGTGTGTGTGTGTGTGTGTTTAAATATATCCATTTCCTTTCTGATAATAAACATCGGTGCTTAGGTAGAGACTTAGGTGAATAAAGTTAAAAGTTTTCAAAAAGGCTGATGTCATTTAACTTTTGAAAGTGAGACACCAGCCCAGGGGTGGGGGGAGCCCTCACTGTTGTTATTTCCAAATCTGGGGTCCAGCCTCATGTGAGAGTCACCATGATGCCTCTCTGTGGCTTGTGGTGGCCTCTATTGTGAGGGAACATGGTTTACCTCAGTATTCTCACTGGAGGCCCTGAAGCTTCTGAGACAATGTGGGGCCTCTTTCTGCACCTGCTATAGCCCAATATCTCTTCAGGAGTAGAGAACAAGGGAGGAACAGGAAAGGTGAAGCTGCCTGTGAGTGAACGCTGATGAGGGGATGGGGCAGGAATGTCTGACTCCCAGGACCCAGCAGAAGAAGGGCAGGCTGTGGAAAGTCATTAGCTTTCTTGTGGCATAAGGTAGTGTTTAGTGCCCTTGTTTTGTGTGTTCCTGCCAGTGTTCCCAGAGTCATTTATGCAGGTTCAATTTTTGTATCATTCTGCTTCTCTGATAAGTATTTGGTTTTATGCCTGTGTTACCCTGTATTGGTTACTATCGTTTTATTGTGGTCAAGTGATGTGGAAAATTGGGATTAATATCTCGCTGTGTCATTCACCTCCCAGGTCATCCATGTCTCACAAGGCACAGTGGTTATTCATCCAACCTTCCCCCAGCATCTCTAGGTGACATGCAGACTGCTGCAGGGACATTAGCTATTCCACTCTGCGTGAACTGGATTTGTACAAGGCTTGGCCTCGATACCTAATGCTGACGTTTTTTCTGCTTCTCTGCTCTGGTATTGCCATGGATGTTTTGAATTGTAATTTACATTCCAAAAGTTTCAGAGATCCATAAAATGTTCAGTAGCAGTACAGATGATCTGTCTTTGTACTTGGGTTACACAGCTGCCATTGCTTTCCCATATTGGCGTCTCTCATGCATCACCACCTGTGTTTCATCCAAACAGTCCACAGATGAGGACGTCATTGTGGTTTACACATGATAGTCCAATCCGCAGCCCCATTTCATCTCCCACCTCCGGTCCAAACTGCATAAAATGTCTCCTCCTATTCCAATTTGTCTTTAGGTCACGTACAGTCTCTAGGGCATGTACAGTCTCTAGATCACATACATACTCTAGGTCATGTAAAATCTCTAGGTCAAGTACAATCTCTTGCCTCCTTCCTCAACAGTCTCCCTACATCCACACAGCCTCTCCCAAACCCCTTCTTCAATTAGCAGCCCGGCTGATGTTAAACCTTAAAACCATTGATTAGTACTTACAAAGGCACCAGCTGCTGTCTTCAATAAAACAGCTAACAAACAACATGTTTGGGTGAAAATGCTTCTGTTCTTGTGTGGAAATTTGCCCCAAGGCAAATCTTGGTGAATCTGCAAAAGCTCCAGCAGTGTGCCCATACAACTGACTACACCATACATGGCACAAGCAGTTTTCTCAAACTGGAACAGAACAGAATGAGATTAAAAGTTATAAAAGACACATATTCTTAGAAATGACCCAACCAAAACACAGCTCAGAGCCAAAGTTCTGGACCAGCTGGAGCAAGTGTGACAACTTAACAGTGACTGTTGTCCCATCACTACTGAGTTCATCTATAGTCCCATCTGTATTTTAATTAGGAAAGAGCCACAAAACGTGAACCAAACCCACAGTCTCTGAAAGTGAACACCCTGAAGTCAATGAAATAAGTTTACAGGTAAGGTCATTTTAGCGAGAGCCGTCAGAAAAAAAATGACTTTTGTGTGACAGTTAACCACAGCATCAGATAATGATAAAGCAGGTGCATTACCCTGTCACATCCTTCTTGAATGGAAAAGTGAGGTGCTTTAAAACACATTTCATACGGGTGAGTCTAAAATATAATTTTCACTCCTCAGTTTCTAATTGAATCAGTGCATTCACGTGAAATTTGCATGGTAATAAATAATGCTAATGACAGGGAAGATAGAAATAGATTCACAGTGAACAGGTATCTGGTTGGCATTTTTGTGTTATCAAGCACATTTTGTTCACTCATTTCATCCTCATCATAACCAATGAGGTAGGTATTATTATTACACCATTACACAGTACTGGGAAGTGAAGCACAGAGAGGCTAACCTGTAGGAAGCTGCAAAGCTGGGATTTCTCCCAGGTAAGGTGGCATCCGAGCCTGGGTCCTTAACCACCACTCAGTAAGAAAACACGGGGTGAAGTTCTCTAGGTTGTGGCTGAGCGGCCAGGTTGGGAAGAGAAATCTGTCATCTCAGTGCAGTTGACTGCATGCATCATAGTTAGTATAGGTCTAGATTACCAGTCCAAAGACAAAGATTTAAATACCAGGTGAAAAAGTATTACAGTGTAACTAAGTTACAGAGGTCTTTATTACATTTGGCCAGACATGTATCCAGAAGGTTCTATCATTTTGAGATACTACAGTGGATAACGTAACCAGCTGTAGAGGCAGAAATGGATTCAAATTCAGCTCTGCTTCTTATCACATATGAGCCCTCAGGTGAGGAACTTAGCTTATGTGAAAAGTATTCCCTCTCGATAAAATGGGGAAAACAGTAAGAAGAAGTATCTCAGAGGTAGTTCTCAATACATAAGTACTCAGTAAATGCTAGCAATCACTGTTATTAATATTAGAAAGATAAAGGAAATAAAATCATAAAAAAATAATGTTTGCATGAACTATTGTGTTAACAGATGAAATTTTTTTTTTGCCCAATACTCTAGCACACAGATGAATTTTCACTTGGGATCTAAGTTCCAGTGATGAGCAAACAAAAAGCTGGCTGGCCAAGTCAGACCTACTGAGCAGTGAACATTTCAGCATTAAAATGGAAGATTACTTATAAGACATTAAGCAAGACCTGGACAGTGTAAGTGATGACTTCCATGCAAGGGATGCTACGATTGCAACTTCAGATAAGAACAAATATTTTAGAAGTTGCTCCTCTCTGGGCCACATTCTCACAACAAAGTGGTGACAATCTAGTAACTACTTCTTGTGGGCGGCCGATTGCAAAAATACAATATCTGCCATAGAAATTAAGGAAGGAAAAATTAAGGAAGTGAAACAACTTCCGCAACCTGACTGCCAGGCTACCAACGAACTAGTCTAAAAAAAGGCGCTTAACAGAAAAGCAGAAAAACTTGCAACCTTGCTTACGCAAACCTCCCCCCACTGCACCCTGCTCTATATAAACTGATGCCTGAGCCTTAATAAATGAGATTTGACCAGAGAGGCTGTCTTGTCTCCTTTCTTCGTGTCTCTTGTCCCCCTTCTCCATTTCGTTCTCAGGGTCTCACACGTTCGTCCCGCGGGCTCGGACAACTGGCACCCAACGTGGGGCCTGAAGGATCGCTTGTAGTGGAAGATGACTGAGTGTCTGTGAATAAAGGCTGCAGCCCCAGAGAAGTTCCCTGATCGCCTCTAGAGTGCCCGACTAGTGGAAGATCTTTAAGGTAAGTGGACAACTCATTTTAAGGGACAGGACAATATAAGGATTCATTTCATTTTGGGGCGCGAAGAACTTGGGCTATATTTACAGCATCCTAGCCCTCGGAGGGACTTTCCAGCCCACTCTATGGCATAAATCGTTCACCCAAGAGACACGCTGCAACCGGGTGCCGGAGTTTGACTCTTCACTAGCTCACTTTGAACATAAGTCGTTCACCCAGAGGACTGTCCTGGCTTGCTGATTCCTGACAGGCAACGTCTTAGGGTTGTCAACAATCACGCTCCCTCTTGGGATCTGTGTTGGCGGATTATACCAACTGACTGCCTACATGGAGGAAAGATCAACTCTTGAGGATGGGACAAGAAGTCAGTGTACATGAAAAATTTATTGAGGATCTTAAAGACTCCCTCCAGCTTCGGAGGGTTAAAGTAAAAAGGAAAGATCTAGTTAAGTTCTTCAATTTCTTGAAAGATGTTTGCCCCTGGCTTCCTCAGGAAGGCACCATAGATGAAAAAAGATGGGGAAGAGTTGGCGATGCACTCAATGATTATTATAGAACATTCGGTCTAGAAAAGGTTCCCATAACTGCTTTCACCTATTGGAATTATATCAATGATTTGTTGTGCGTTCAACACCACTCTGCTGATGTAGCTCAGGTAGTCGAAGAAGGAACTTCTTGCTTAGAGAGAGAATCCCATCGCGGCACCGCCCCCCCCATCCCGAAGATCCTCACAAAAAGGAAACAGCGTTAAACTCTTTTTCCATCTCCATGCCCCTAGATGAGGTGGTTCCTATGCCTGAAAAGGCCTCCAAGGCCCTTTATCCCTCGCTGTTTGTTTCCTGCCCTAAAGATAAGCCCACCCACGATACCGGGGAAGACAAGCTTATCCCAGATGAGGAAGCTGACCTAGAAGAACAGGCCGCCAGATATCATAACCCGATTGGCACTTAAACCCTCCCCCCATCATCTCCGGATGCCTGCCTTCACTGACAGGCCACATACCCCTTCTGCACCTGCTCCCCCCTGGCTTCAAGCCTGAGGACAGCGCTCACTGCTCGCAACACCTTTCTCAACAGATCCATGAATTACGCAAGTTCGGCTCAAAAAAGAACACCATGCATTAGTCCAAGAGCTTCGTTTGCTAGACCTTGAGCTCACTTCCCCAACCTCTGCCACTTCGATCTCCACTCCACATGACCCTCCCGAGACCAGACCCTTCAAAAAAATTATGGTGCCTTTAAGTCTCTTCCCTGTTATTGAGCTGCCGCCTCTAAAACCTGAATAGTAGTGATAATGAAGATGTGACTGAGCCCATTAGACAATATAGGCACCTTGATTTCAAAACCTTAAAAGAACTAAAGATGGCTATCTCCCAATTTGGCCCTGTTGCCCCTTTCACCCTCTCCATCTTAGAGGCATTAGATGATCTGTGGCTCACTACCAATGACTGGCACAACCTTGCTCGTGCCACACTATTCGGAGGTGACTATGCCCTGTGGAAGTCTGAATTCTCAGAGGCTTGTAGGGACACCGCCCGCCGTAACTCTGAGGCCGGGGGTGAAAGCGCTGACTGAACGTATGATAAAATTAGGGGCCATAAGCCCTATGACATCAATGAGGCCCAGCTACAATTTCCTGCTGGTCTCTTTGCACAAATCCATTCTGCAGCCACAAAAGCTTGGAGGAAATTACCTCAAAAGGGGCCTGCAACCACTTCCTTAGCTACAATCCACTAAGGGCCTGATGAGCCATATTCAGAATTTATCAGCAGCCTTACTAGTGTGGCCAAAAGGCTTCTTGGCAGAGCTAAAACAGAAAGTGACTTCCTCAAACAATTAGCTTTTGAAAATGCTAACTCTTCCTGCCAGGCACCTATTTGTCCTCACAAAAGAGAATCCCTCTCTGAGTACATCCGCCTTTGTGCTGATATCGGCTCAAGTCACCAAATGGGTTTGGCCATTGGAGCTGCAATCAAAAAGGCTTTTAGCAGTCAATTTCCCCAAGACAAATGTTTTAACTGTGGACAGCTCAGACATGTCGCAAAAAACTGTTCAACATCTTGTCAGGGTCAGACAGGTCACCCAAGGCCCCTGGCCTGTGCCCCAAATGCAAAAGGGGAAAACACTGCACCAGCCAGTGTTGGTCAAAGACAGATTCTCTAAGCAACCCTCTTCCTTGGATTCAGGGAAACTCCTACAAGGGCAAGCCCAGGCCGCCAAGGACAACCCAAACCTTGGGGCAATTTGGTTTGTTCCACCAACAGACACCTTCCATCTGTCTCAGAGCTCCTCCGGGCAACACCTGGCAGCGCAGGATTGGACCTCTGTTCCTTCTCACATACATCTTATTGGCGGGGGAGGGATAGCTGATACTACAAAAGCTATCAATCTACAAAAAACACTTAAAAGGCTTCAAAAAACCCTTACCCCAAATTAACATATCACCCCTTAGCCTGTCCTAAGCCTAGAGGCAAAATAAATATTGACACACAAAACTTTAAAATCTTTAGCTATACTCACAAGCTTCTGGTTTCCTCCAACTCTACCTATGCAGAAAATTGCTGGTTGTGTCTACGACAAGGGACATACCTTCCACTGGCTGTGCCATTCCCACTGCCCCTAATTTATAATAGTAGCGACAATGCATGCAAGATTGTTACTCCCTTCCTAGTACAGCCTTTGGGATTTAATAACGCTTCTTGCATCTCCTCTCCCTCCCACAATGATTCAAATGAGGTCACCTTAGGTGATATATCATTTTTCAATTGCTCCTCGGTTCAAAATTTCTCCATCCCCCTTTGTGCATCCAACAACTCCATGTTTATTTGTGGAAATAATTATGCCTATTCATACCTGTCCCAAAATTGGACTGCGATATGTGTTCCAGGGATGTTACTCCCCAATATAACCATCATATCGGGGAATGACCCAGTTCCTATCCCAACCTTCAAACATGTTGCTGGATGGATCAAGCGGACAGTCCAATTTATACCCTTATTAGTAGGCTTAGGCATTACAAGTGCAGTAGCCTCTGGTGCTGCCACAATAGGACACTCTGTTGTACAATATCAAAAACTTTCCATCAAGGGAGTTCCCTGATGGTGTAGTGGCTTAAGGCTTCGGCACTGGCGCTGTCAGCGCTGTGGCCTGGGTTCGATTCCCTGTCAGGGAGCTACCCACATACCAAAAAGCAAAAAAAAAAAAAAAAAAAAAAAAAAAAAAAAAAAAAAAAAAAAAAAAAAAAAAAAAAAAAAAAAAAAAAAAAAAAAAAAAAAAAAAACTTTCCATCAACTAATCTCTGATGTACAGGTTATCTCGGAGACTATACAGGATCTACAAGATCAAGTAGATTCCCTAGCTGAAGTAGTTCTACAAAATAGGAGAGGTTTAGATTTGCTGACTGCAGAGAGGGGGGCATTTGTCTAGAACTAGGAGAAAAATATTGCTTTTATGCTAACAAATCTTGAATTGTTCATGACAGAGTAAGGAAACTTCAAGAAGACTTAAAGAAAAGATTTACTGTCTAACCCCCTATGGTCAGGGCTCAATGGAATTTTACCCTACCTGCTGCACCTGCTTGGCCCGCTGCTCAGTTTGCTAATATTAACAACCCTAGGCCCTGTACTATTTAATAGACTCATGGCCTTTGTTTGGCATCAAATAGAAGCTATTCAGGCCAAGCCCATACAGGTCCATTATACCTGTTTGGAGATGCAAGAGCGGGGTGAGTCTTACGTTGGTGTCAATGACATCTAAAGACCCCTCAGCCCCCCATGAGATGAGCTGGTCAGCCAGTGACGGGTAAGAGGACAACTTTCCAAGCAGCTTAAGACAGGAGGTTCGCCAAAGATGCTACCTTATTCTGATGACGGGCACAAGTGAGATGGATTGTCCCAAACTAAGACAGGCGCAGTTCCCTGGGGATTGCTCTCCTCACAGAAATAATAAAAAAGGGGGACCTGTGGGCGGCCGATAGCAAAAATGCAATATGTGCCATGGAAATTAAGGAGAAAAAATTAAGGAAGTGAAACAACTACCACAGCCTGACTGCCAGGCTACCAATGAACTAGTCTAAAAAAAGGCGCTTAACAGAAAAGCAGAAAAATCTCGCAACCCTGCTTACACAAACCTCCCCCTACTGCACCCTGCTCTATATAAACTGATGCCTGAGCCTTAATAAATGAGACTTGATCAGAGAGCCTGTCTTGTTTCCTTTCTTCGCGTCTCTTGTCCCCCTTCCACGTTTCGTTCCCAGGGTCTCACACGTTCGTCCTGCGGGCCGGGACAGTAGCTAATATTGTATTATTATAATATTCTCTGTACTCAGAAGTAAAAATGCATTTCTAACGTCTACAAGATATTGCTAAAAACTAACTGAGGTGCTTCAAAGCCTCAGGAATTGCAGAAAGAAGCTTGCATGTTAGAAGTTGGCCAAGTGCATGGGCAGTTCCTTTGTAGAGTTTGTTTTTTTCTCGAACCACCCCATTAATAATTTCAAGACATCTTCGTATAGCTTTAATTTCTGTACAGTCATTTATCTTCCTCCAGGAATAGCCTCTCCACAAAGCCTTAAAGATGTAAAACTTAGTAATTTCAGATTACAACAAATGATATTTAAAACTTTTATCTACGTGTATTTCTACAAAGTAAATATTTAATAAATTTATATGATGCAATCTGATACCCTGCAACTAAAAACTCATTTCTGATTTTAAGAAATAGCAAAATCAATTTTTCTATAAAGAAATAGATACACTATTCCTGTATATAAACTAAAGTTCCTTCATTGACCAAACATATTTAACTCTATTCAAATGCTAACATACTTGGGCATAAACTTCCTCCACTGAATTGAAAAGAAATTTTAGCAATGAAATATGTTAGTATTGTATTTGTGAATTATCCTACTGGCTAATTGCAGCGTTTTAAATGGTATGTGCCTGTGATTTTAATATGATAGCTAGCATCTAAATTGCAAACCAAAGTCTTAAACTAAAATCATAATATATTCAGTTGCCTTAATTTTAATGATCCAATTATTAAATTTTTCCAGTTTATTACGGAGGAGACAATGGCATATTTCTTCCTGTATTACTGATGCAGCCCTATTCCGCTGCTTCTTTTCCTGAACTTGATGCTGAATTTTTATGATGCTGTGACATATATGCATAAATCTCTTTAGCTGTAATCTTGCTCGAAAACATCTGTGTTTGAAGCATATAAGGATGTCTCTGTACTTCAGGTTATACACACATGAAAGGAATACACAGAACATTTCATTTCTGACAGAACACTGAAGAGCATCATTCAGCCCTTCCCCACCATGTTGCTCCTCCTCTCCACGTGGGTTGCCTATGCTCTATGCTTAACCCTGGACAACAGCGCCTCCATTTCCCAGTTTATATAACTTCTGTCAAGCTGCGTGTGTCGTTCTGCAGTTACTTTCTTCTCTCAGTTTTGTAAGTGTAAATATACTATCAAGTACAAACAGAATTTATATCCAGAATACAGAAAAAAAAAACTCCTGTAAAGCAGAAAAAAAGATACCCAAAAGAAAAATGGGCAAAATACATGACAAAAATAGTTGAAGCACACAACACAGGATTACTAATTGGAATAACTAACACAAATGAAAACTTTTTACAATTGCTAGTCTAGCCATCAAGGGAAGTCCAAATCAAACATGAGATAAAATTGGCTATTCATTAAAATGGTAAAAATCGGAAAACCTCCTAATGCCACATATTAGCCAGAATGGGTCCCCTCCGACTTTGCGGGTAGGAACATGAATGACAGCCGTGACTCCAGAGAGTAACTCACAGCTTTATACCTGTGTCATGAACATCAATGCATCCCTCACCTTCAATCATCCCAACATCTGTGCAGCCAAAGGGTCCCTTTCTGTGACCTACCATAACGCATTTTGGAATGATTTCCTAAATAACCAACACGTCAAAAAAACCCTACCGTCCTGTTCACTGCAGGGAGAAGTGAATCTGAATGCAGACAACCAACCTCATGTGCTCTGCGGCATGCTTCAAAGCATACCTCAGAGCTCTGTGACATCTGTACACTCTCTGGATCCTGACAGCACACAGGTGAAACCAGGCCACAGCCGCGAAGCACAGAAGCCAGACATGGGCTCTCTGCTTTGAGACCAAAAGGAGTGACACACCAATAACTACACGTGTGACTCTTAAGACCTCCAGTCACGGCTGACTTCTGTATATCCTCAATGTCAAATTATATGAAGTAGTGATAATTATCTTTTAATTATTACATTGTTTACATGTAACTCCAAGTGATTATATTCCTTTATTACAGATTATTTCCAATTTTGTAACCCATTGCTCAGAGAAAGAAAGCAAAATTATATAAGGGAACCTTACTAAAGTAAAAAAGCACTTAATTTAACTGGACTACCCAATCATGGCTAAAGCTTTGAATGTGCAAGTTGTAATGACAAAAGTATATGAATATTAAACAGACAATATCTACGTCATCATCATTGCTATTTGTTAAACACTTATGTACCAGGCACAGTCTCAAGTGCCTTCTAGAACCCCTTTCCACCTCACACCCCTAGGAGGAAGGCACTGTGACTGTGCATATTTTACAAATGATGCAGTCCAGGTCCATAAAGCTGCAAGCATTTTGCCCAAGTCAGACTGCCAGTAGTTAGAACCCAGGCAGTCTGACTCAAGAGTTCAGACTTTAAATATCTATGCCCCACAGCCTGGCAGGAATTTGCCAAATGGAAAACCCTGATAGGACAGAACAATCCCTGCATCTGGTGTTTTTCAGGGCAGAAAGGACAAGCTTTGTTTTAAAGCAGAAACCACCAAAGATCAGAAACAACTTTGACTCTAAAATGGTAAATTCTAGAACAAAGAAAAAAATGTTAGTTCCACAAAATAAAAAGCAGTAAGTATTATGTAGACAGAAAAACATCCATGTTGCCATAGAAAGAAAAGCAAGCCTTCACAGAAGGTGGGGAGGGCAGGTCACAAGTCCCACTGGGCCACTGCTTACACCCCAGTGTGTGACCTAAGCTGACAGCCCCTTTCACAGCCTGTGAGTCGTCATTTAAATAAGGAGACTCCCTCAGCTTTGCTGTCACAAGTTCTTCTCCAAGTTCTCTGGGTTTGGGTGACAAAGATGATAACACTACTCTGGCCAAGGCCCTGCAGAAAAGCTATGCGGGAAAACTCCTGAAACACTGTTCATAAAATTAAATGTGATTCTTGCCATTGAGCTACACTGGAGCAACACCACATGCCCACCACTCACTCTGGGGAAAAACAACCTGGAAGAGGAGTCTCACTTTTGTTAATTTTTGCTGTAGACATTTCCAAAACGACGCTATTTCACCAGCATAAACAGTGATCCTGACTCTCTATGGAGTCAGTTTCCCTGATACATTTGAAAACTAAAATGCATATTGTGTGATGGGACGCAATAAAAATAAAAAAGTAAAAAATAAAAAATAGCTGCTCTAACCCAAGTGCTCCTGGCAATCATAACAACAGAGAATTAATTCTCATGTCGCCTAAATACGCTTTGAAAGTGACGTTTATTACTGCAGAACCGCCAGGGTCCGCGCACTCCGCAGGTCCATGACAAAGTGCTGCTAAGGATGGTCGCACATGCGCGTGGACCTGCTGTCGGCGCGCACGCCCCTTCTGTGGATGCGGGAGCAGGACTTGCCCGGAGCAAGTGGAAGGAACTGCCTGTGCTCCAAGGGCCTCCGGGCTGGGCCTCGCCACGACCCACCTGCAGCACGAAGGTGCTCGGCCAGCCGGGCAGCAGCCACACCGCGTCCGCTGGCTGTGGGGTTGTCCAGGGCCAGCAGCTGCGGCTGCAGGTGCCCCCGCGCGACTCTGGGACGCAGAACATCCTATTCGCGCAGAAGCGGGTGAGGGCACGTGCCTGCAGGGCTGCCGCCTCGCCTTAGGCCGCGAGCTCCCAGGTATTCGCTGAGGCGCTTAGCTCCGCAGCGCTTCCATCCCTGCAGCCGTAGTTCCCCACGCCGCGTCGCCAAGGCAGCCCGAGGCCCGCGCCCGCGCCCGCGTCTGCAGGCGGGGGTTGCGGATGTCGCGGAAGCGAATGCGCCTCTTCCTCTTCCAGTCGCCAGCACCCCAAGAAAAAGAAACGATCCCCCAAGCTCGCAAGCCAAACATGATGATGATGCTGTGGCGTCTGCCTCAGTGTAAACTTTCCTCTTCCACCAATGGGCACGCGCGGTACCACCCACCTACCAAAGCCAATCAGTGAGCAGAAGAGCCAATCTGTGACGCCAGCAGTAGCCAATGAGATAAAAGCGCTTCGTGTAAGCCCTAGCAGGGCCACTTTATGCTCTCCGCGGAGGGGTCCCTGGCTAATCATGGCGACAGCTGAAACCCATCCCTTAGAACTGAAGGAGGCCTTTTGATTTTGTAAACAGGTTGCAGTTGAGGGGAGAAGAGTGACAACTCGGCCACGGTTTAGGCAGCAGTCTGTGGTTGCCAGGGGCAACCTTAGGTAAAACCGTTAAACAGGTGAACAAAATCGGCTTCAATCCTCCTCTCATTCCATATACCCGCCCAGAATTACATTCATTAGCTTTCCTTTCAGAGTACCCCAGGCCAAATGGGAGAAAATGAAGATAACTAAACTTACAGTGTGTCAGTGACTGACCATAACAGGGCCTCCGTACATTTACGCGGTGGTTCTTACCTCAGGATACTGGGACCCAAACTATTCATATATGAACAGATGCAAAGTGGGATCCCAGTGATTCATTTGATGGCTCTGATGGGCAATCCCTTCTCCAATGGTTTGGTTTTCATTGCAGGCATTGAACAATGATGATTCTAGCTTGCATATTACTATTACTATGTGCCAGGGTTAAGCCTTTTACATATTTATCTCATCCCTGAGAGACAAGTACCATCACCTTATTTACTGAGGAACAATACACAGCACACGAGCCAGCTAGGAATTGGCAATGCCAGGGTACGTGCACAGGCAGCTTGACTCTGATCTTGCTTTTACCACTGTAGCGCACTGCCTCCAAAGACAGTAGGAAACTTTAAAAATAATGTATGGGCATAGGCATGGGTCCTCAGACTATGCAGCAAGGAAGTCCCTGGGTGGAAAACTGAAATGAGTGTGAGACAGGAAATTGGATTCACAGACACCCAATTTGGCCTCCAGTTGAACCCTGTTTCCTTAGTAATATTTAAATAGAATTGGCATAGAGGTTTTTTTTTAATCCTTTAGGATTGATACACAGTAAGAACACTACTACCACGTTATTAAAGCAAAAATGTTAGTGTGAATTACAATAATTTTCAAATACACTTAATTGTCTTTATTATGTAACACTGTGAATATTATTTTTCTAATAAACACAGCAAATATAAGCCCTCTTCAGCTTATGTCATGGAAATGCTTGTTCCAACTCAACACAGTGT
>PVJL010019543.1:0-13642 GCA_004026885.1 Lyroderma lyra | reverse complement strand
CTTCAAGTTAGGTAAATGTTAGAATGAGTTTAGGTTCAGAACTGATTTTGTGATGATGGTTAGTCTTAGTGTAGGATAAGAATAAATTGTGAGATTAGGATGAAAATTTAAAATGAAATTTTTTTTACTAATGCTTAGGTTTGAGGTTATGTTTTTAATTAAGTATAAGGATAGTGTTAGGTTCATTTTACATTCTAGTTTTAGGGGTAAGTCTGAGTTTATCATTAGTGTTATGGATAGGGTTATTGTTATGTTTCCATTTAAAGTTTGGGTTGAGGTTGTGATTAAATTTAAGGTTACTGTTAAGATTAGGCTTACCATTGTTTTATGGTTTACATTGAAATTGGGATTATGTTTAGTGTTCTTTGTAGGTTATATGCTGGGGTTATGGTTGGTACACGATGTAGTGAAGGGGTAGGATGAGGGTTAGAGTGACGTGTAAAGTTCGATTTTGTGTTAAAATTAGTTTTAATTTTCAGGTGTCTGTTTAGGTTTAGGACTCCCGTTAAGCTTAGGTTTAGTTTAAGTGTGAAATTTTCAGTTAGGATTGTGATTAGAGATAAGGTTAGTTGTGAGTTTAAGTTTACGATCAGGTGTTGGTTAGGGTGAGGGCCAAGATGATGTTGACGCCCAGGGTTAGGTTTAGGGTTACGCTTAGGGATCTTGGTTATGTTCATGGTTCATGTTCCAAGTAGATTTTGTTTTATGTTTAGGGTTAGGGTTTGCTTTGACTCCAGAATAAGGGTGTAAATTGTGATTGAGTTCATGGTTATTGTTGGAGAATAAGCCAGGTGTACCATTAGACTTGGGGCTAGGGATAAGGTAAGGATTCCATTATTAGTTCCTTTGAAACTTAGGGTAAAATTTGGGTTTAGGTTTCATATATGACTAAATTTAGTGTTTGGTTCTTCATCGAGTTAGGTATAGTGTTTCGGTAGTTTTAACACTTATTCCATTTTTTTATAATTTTTGCCACCACATTGGCATTTGAGATCATCAAAAGTGTTTTTCAACTTTCCATTTACCTAGAAGCAGCATTGGGGCCTGAACTCACATAGTCTATTCAAATGCTCATCATAGATCTCACTACTCAGTTTTCCCTCAGTTTTTCAAGAAAGGTTTTCAAATCTCAAATCTCTTTACAGTTATCATATCAGGATTGAGAGGATGACTTCCCATCAAGATACCAAAAACAAATGCCAGTCACTTTCTTCCTTCCTCCCTGACCACAAAGGAAAATCACCTATGAAATGCATAATAATACGCATGAATCTCTTTTTCCCATTATCTCAAGTTTCCATTCTGTATTTTAGTTGTGTAGTAGTATTTCTGAAATACTTACTACAATTCTGAGTAGAATACAAATCATAAATAAAGAAATACCAGAGGCTTCTATGTTAAATATTCCAGAAGGCATGCACGCACAATCATTCTAGTATTTGAACAGTCAATTGTAAAACATAATCAAAGTGCATTTTGTGCTTGATGTCCCCACCCCTTGCAGCCTCCCTTCTTCACTTAGGAAAACTTTTCAGTGGTGTGAATACAGTTAAAGAAGGGAATGCCCCTGCTAAATGTATGCTCACCTATCTCACAGAACATACAGAGAGACAGTAATTTTAATTCATGTTATACACACCTAAAATTCCTCCGCAAGGGAACGGCTGCCAGTTCATCATGTATTATGGCCCCAGCCACACAACCACCAAGTATAGGGTAAAACAGACCAAAGTACGTACGTAATTGACCAGAACAAACCACCCTTTTACTGTGATTTATCTGGGATCAAGCAATGCCTTGAAATAGGTATGAAGTGATGCATCAAAATTATCCATTGAAAATCTAAGAACCCTTGTGAGAGCAGAGGATTGGAGAGGTGTTTTGGCCCCAACAGGAGCGCCCTTGGGCCACCGGATCCAAGGCTGATGCAGGCAGACAGCCCTTGCAGGGCGCACACACCCTCTGCGATGGAAGGAGGAAGGCGCCAGGGACCTATAATCAGAACATTGGCTGACCGCGATGTCACAGTTACAGGGCCAGCCAATCCGGGCCCCGAGGCTGTATCAAGGGTTATGATGTCTTGAGGCCCCAGAGCTAATCAGCAGACACTAGAACAGTCAGGATTGTGAGTTCTATAATGCGATGCAGTGGGGGAGTTCTGACCCTGGGGGAGGTTAGAGGTAAGTTTAGGACTTGTGTTAAGGATGAGATTCTGCGCAGCTTCAGCTTTGGTGTTAGCCTTAGAGTTAGCTTTGAGGTTAGAGGTTTTGTTAAAATTATTGTTAGTGTTCAGGGTATGTAAAGTTGGGGGTTAGAGGTATGTGTCTTATTGTGGTTATGATTAGTATAAGGATCCATCTTTAGTTAGGATATGTGTTAGTTTTCAGGTTAGGTTCAGGGCTACAGCTTGGATTGTGTTAGAAGAACCTTTCAGTTTATGGTATTAAGAACTTTGAAATGAGAACTCTGGGTAGAAGGGCTATTGATAGAGTGAGGTAAAGTTTGAGGATAGAGTTAGGTTTTTCATTAGGCATATCTTTGGGTTAGGGTTTGGGTGAGTTAATGATTAGGGGTAGTTATATACTTAGGCTTCGAGTTAACTTTGAAGTTGGAGATAGATTTCAAGATAGGGTAGGAGAAGGGCTGGTTTAATGATGCGGTGCAGATTTCATTTTATGATTCGGTTTTTAGTATTAGGGTGAAATGAACTTGAAGGTCAGGTTTGGTTTTCCATTCGAGTTTGGGTTGGGTTTCCAGTAAAAGCAAGTATGGGTAACTTTCAGGGATAGTGTTATGCGAAGGCTCAGGGTTTCCACTAGGGCTCGGTTTAGCGTTAGATTTCAGTTTAGGATTATTTCTTGAGTATATTGAGAGATTTAGAGTTAGGGTTCACTTTATAGTAAAGCTGAGGGTTCTGTTTTAAATTAGGTTTGGATTTAGTGTTGGATTCCGATTGGGGTTTCTTTGTAATTTATGCCAGGTTTATGGTTTGGGTTTTTTATTTATGTATTAAATTAATGACAGTGAAAATGATTAGTAACATTACATTTCCAGTGTGCATTTCTACAATACATAATTCATATTCATATATTGCATTGTGCGTTCAGCACCCAGAGTCACTTCATTTTCCCCCTATATTTGACTACCCCTTTCCTCTTCTACCACCTCTCTTTTACCTTACTTTCATGCAACCACTAATGTGTTGTCTGTATTTATGAGATTTTAGATTTTTCTTTGTTGCTTTCATTTTTACATCCCAAGAATGAGTGTAGTTCTATGGTTCCGAGCCATTTCTTTTTGATTTATCTCCCTTAGCATGGTAATCTCCAGACCCATCCATGTTGTCACAATCGGCAGTGTTTCATCTCATTTCTGGGCGAGTAGTGTTTCACTGGGTGTTTGTACCACAACTAATGCATCCATTCTATTGTTGAAGAACATGTTGGTTGTTGATATGTCTGGACCTCCATAACTTGTACTGCAAGGAACACAGGGGTATGTATATCTCTATGAGTACATGTTCTCAGTTTTGGAGGGTGGATACCAAGGGAAAGGATTGCTTGGTTGTATGGTATATTTATTCTTAACATTCTGGGGAACCTCTGTACTGTTTTCCATCGTTGCTGCCAATTGACATGCCCACTTGCAGCATATGAGAGTTCTTTATTCCCACAGCCTCTCCTACACTCGTTATTACTTGTCTTGTGGATCATAGCCTTTCTATTAATAACAGGTATGAAGTGGTAGTTCATGGCATTTTTCTAATAGCCAGTGTACATAAACATTTTGTATGTATGTCTTGCGTATTTGATTAATCTGTCTTCTTGGGGAAAGTGTCTGTCCATGTCCTCTGACCATGTTTTCATGGAATTGTTTGTTTGTCTGTTGTTGAGTTATAGGAGTTCATTATATAATTCAGGTTTTAACCCCCTTTCAGTCATTGCTTGCAAATGTCTTCTCCTACTCTGTCGGTAGCCTTTTTGTTTCTTGAAGCTTTCTTTGGCTGTGCAGAAGCTTTTACATTGGGTACAGTCCCAATCATTTCTTTTGACTTTTACGTCCCTTGCATTTGAGGTAACATTCATCAAACTCTTTCTGAAGCAAAGTCTACAGGTTTGGGACCTAAGCTTTCTTCTATGCAATTTATCATTATTGGTAGCATGTTTAGGTCTTTGGTCCAGTTTTAGTTAATTTTGGTATATGTTGAAAACTGTCAGCCTAGTTTCATTCTTTTGCATGTGATATTCTCTATGCCCTAGCATCGTTTATGGAAAATGGATTCTTTGCTTCATGTTATATTTTTGGCTTTCCATAAAAAACAATCTTTTCTTATACTTGTGGGATTTCAGTTTTCTTTCATTCGTGTGTGTGTGCCTATATTTCTGCCAATACTCTGCTGCTTATATTATTTTCATTGTATGTTACAGATTGAAGTCAAAGATTGTGAAACGTTCACCATTATTGTTTTTTTCCTTCGCATGCCTGTGGTTATTTGGGTTCTCTTTAGAATCCATACAAATCTGTTGATATTTTTCTTGAAATTTTTCAAAAATTTTTCATTGGAATTTTGATGGGGATGGCATTAAATCTGTTCATTGCTTTGTGTAACATGACCATTTCAATGAGGTTCATTCGTCCCATTTATGAATAGAAAATCTCTGCATTTCTTTGTGCCTTCTTCAATTTTTTTTCAGCGTTTATTTATTTATTTATATATTTATTTCTATTCACTTTTATTGATAAACATATTGGTGTGACATCTGTCAGGAAGTATTTCGTAGGTTTCAGGCATACAATTCTACTGTGCATTGTCAACTTGATGTATAATCAGTTCACATACCTAATGCGACATCTCTTTACATAACCTTATATTTAGCTTCGCCCCCTCCTCTCCCAGCCCCTCCCTTTTCTCCCGTCCCTAAACCAATCGTCCCCAAATAATCATTAAATCATTGAGTGTGTCCATGGGTTATTTGTTTATTCATTTTGTTTTTTCTTTGCTTTCAGTTTTATATTCCACATATGAGTGATGTCATACAGTTCTTTGATTTTTCTGTGTGCCATGTTACCCTAAGCATGATGATCTCCAGGTCCATCCGTGTTGTTGCAAATGACAATATTTCATCTTTTCTTATAGCTGATTAATATTCCATCAAAAATTAAGACAAAATAGATTAAAGTCCTTCATATAATACCTGTAACAATACACTGTATAGAAGAAGACATTGGTCCTAAACTTATAGACCTAGGACTCAAGGAAGACTTCATGACCCCGTCCTCAAAGGCAAGGAAAGTATAAGCAAAAATAAATGAATGGGAGTATATCAAGCTCAAAAGCTTTTGCAAAGCAAAATAAAACTTCAATTTCTTTTAACATCTTGTGTTTGTCAGAGTTTAGGTCCCGCAGCCCTTGTGTTAAGTTTCTTCTCAGTGTTTAGGTTAGTGTTAAAATACAAATTAGGGTATGTGTTGGACTGATCTTTAGGGTTATTGCTCTTTTTAGGTGGGTGGTATCAGTTAGACTCAGAGTGACAACTAAGGTTAGGGTTAGCGTTCAATTGGTCATTAGAATTAGGGTTAAGATTAGGGTTATAGTGACTTTTGAAGTTCGGGATTAGGCTTATTGTTATTTCTAGAATTTGGTTTAAGGGAAAGCACGGGTTATGTAATGGGTAGGTTTAGGTATGTGTTTAGTTTCTTATGAGGTTAGAAACCATGTTAGGTTCAGGTAACTAGCTATAATTAGCTTAAAATTAGGGTAGGGATTTGTGTTAGAGTGAGGTTTGAGTTTATTTTTTTAGTTTTTAATTAGGTGTGGTGTAGGTTTAAGACCAGGATTTGGGTTGTAGGGAAGCCTAGCTTTAGCTTTAGGTAGACGATATGGTTTAGATTTTGAGTTAGGCTAAGGGTTAAAAATAAGGTTAGGGTTGATTTTATTATTAGGGTTAGCAGTAGAACAAATAGTCCCATTGTGTTTAAGGGTAGATTTTGTGTTTAAGTTTAGGTCTTTTTGTTTTATCATGGTTCATTTGAGAGGTTGTTAAGAAGTAGTGTTTTACGGTAAGTTTTGAGGCAGGGATTGGCTCTGAATTGGGGATAATATTAGGGTTAGAGTGAGGGCTGTGGTTAGGGTTAGGTTTACAGTTATATATTAAGGGTTATGTTTTAAGTTAAGTTTAAGGTGAGGTTTTGAGTTTGGTATGAGAGTGGGGTTAGATTTGTGTTTCCATTTAGTGGCCAGATAACATTTGTGATTACGTTGTGAGTCAGATTCAAGTTAAGTAAATGTTAGAATGAGTTTAGGTTAAGAACTGATTTTGTGATGATGGTTAGTGTTAGTGTAGGTTAAGAATAAATTGTGAGATTAAGATGAAAATTTAAAATGTATTTTTTTTTTACTAAGGTTTAGTTTCGAGGTTATGTTTTTAATTAAGTATAAGGATAGTTTTAAGTTCATTTTACAGTCTAGTTTTAGGGGTAAGGCTGAGTTTATGATTAGTGATATGGATAGGTTTCTTGTTATGTTTCCATTTAAAGTTTGGGTTGAGGTTGTGATTAAATTTAATGTTACTGTTAAGATTAGGCTTACCATTGTTTTATGGTTTACTTTGAAATTGGGATTAGGTTTAATGTTCTTTGTAGGTTATATGCTGGGGTTATGGTTGGTGCATGATGTAGTGAAAGGGAAGGATGAGGTTTAGAATGAGGTGTGAATTTCGATTTTGGGTTAAAATTACTTTTAAGTTTCAGGGGTATGTTTAAGTTTAGGACTCCCATTAAGCTTAGATTTAGGGTAAGTGTTAAACTTTAAGATAGGATTGTGATTAGAGATAAGGTTAGTTGTGAGGTTAATTTTACGATCAGGTGCTCGTTAGGCTAAGGGTCAAGAAGTGGTTGAAGCCCATGGTTACGTTTAGGGTTACGATTAGGGATTTTGGTTACGTTCATGGTTCATGTTCCAAGTAGATTTTGTTTCAGTTTTAGGATTAGGGTTTGATTTGACTCCACGGTAAGGGTGTAATTTAGGATTGAGTTCATGGTTAATGTTAGAGAATAGGCCCGGTGTACTGTTAGACTTAAAGCTAGGGTTAAGGTTAAGATTCCATTATGAGTTCCTTTGAAACGTAGGGTAAGGTTTGGGTTTAGGGTTCACTTATGACTAAGTTAAGTGTTAGGTTCGTCATTGTGTTAGATATTGTGTTTGGGATAGTTTAATACTTACTCCTTTTATTTTTAATTTTTGCCACCACATTGGCATTTGAGATCATGAAGAGTGTTTTTCAACTTTCCATTTACATAGAAGCAACAATGGGGCCTGAAGTCACATAGTCAATTCAAATGCTCATCATAGATCTGACTACTCAGTCTTCTCTCAGATTTTCAAGAATAACTTCTCAACTGTCAAATCTCATTGCAGTTATCAGATCAGGATTGAGCGGATGACTTCCTATCAAGATACCAAACAATTATGCCAGCACTTTCTTCCTTCCTACCTGACCAAACATGACAATCACCTATGCAATGCATAATAATGCGCATGAATATATTTTTCCCATTATCTCAAGGTTCCATTCTGTATTTTAGTTGTGTAAGTGTATTTCTGAAATACTTAATATAATTCTGAGTAAAATACAAATCATAAATAAAGAGAAATACCAGAGGCTTCTATTTTAAATATTCTAGAAGGCATTCACGCACAATCACTCTAGTATTTTGAACAGTCAATTGTAAAAAATAATCAAAGTGCATTGTGTGCTTGCTGTTCCCACCCCCTGCCGCCTCCCTTCTTCACATAGGAAAACAGTTCAGTGGTGTGAGTACAGTTAAAGGAGGGGATGCCACTGTTAAATATACGCTCACCTATCTCACAGAACATACAGAGAGAAAGTAAGTTGAGTTCATGTTATACACACCTAAAATTCCTCCACAAGAGAACGGCCTCCTGTTCAACATGTGTTATGGTCCCATCCACACAACCACTAAGTATAGGGTAAAACAGACAAACGTACGTACGTAATTGACCAGAACAAACCACCCTTTTATTCTGATTTATCTTGGATTAAGAAATGCCTTCAAATAGGTATGAAGTTATGCATCAAAATTATCCATTTGAAATCCTCAGTACCCTGGTGAGAGCAGAGGCTTGGAGAGGCGGTTTGGCACCAACAGGAGCGCCCTTGGGCCACAGGATCCCAGGCTCATACAGGCAGACAGCCCTTGCAGGGCGCACACACACTCCGCGATGGAAAGAGGAAGGTGCCAGGGACCTATAATCACAACATTGGTGGACCGAGATGTTACAGTTGCAGGGCCAGTCAATTGGGGCCCCGAGGCTGTATCAAGGGATATGATGTCTTGAGGCCCCAGAGCCAATCTGGAGACAATAGAACTGTCATGATAGTGAGTTCCATAATGCGATGCAGTGGGGAGCTGTGACCCTGGGAGAGGTTTAGTGGTAAGTTTAGGACTTGTGTTAAGGATGAGATTCTTATCTTATGCGCAGCTTCAGCTTTTGTATTAGCCTTAGAGTTAGCTTTGAGGTTAGAGGTTTGGTTAAAATTGTGGTTAGTGTTCAGGGTATGTAAAGTTGGGGATGAGAGGTATGTGTACTATTGTGGTTTTGATTAGTGTAAAGATCCATCTTTGAGTCAGGCTATGTGTTAAGTTTCAGGTTAGGTTCAGGGCAAGTGTTTGGATTGGGTAAGAAGAAGCTTTGAGGTTATGGTATTAAGAACATTGAAATGATAACACTGGGTAGAAGGGCTATTGATAGAGTGAGGTAAAGTTTGAGGATAGAGTTAGGTTTTTAGTTAGGCTTATCCTTGGGTTAGGGTTTGGGTGAGTTAATGATTACGAGTAGTTACATACTTAGGCTTCGAGTTACCTTTGAGGTTGGAGTTAGGTTTTAAGATAGGGTAGGAGAAGGGCTGGTTTATTGATGCGGTCCAGATATCAGTTTATGATTCGGTTTTTAAGATTAGGGTGAGATTTAGCTTGGAGGTCAGGAGTGGATTTACATTCGAGTTGGGGTTGGGTTTCCAGTAAAAGAGAGTATGTGTTCCTTTCAGCGATAGTGTTATAGGAAGGCTCAGGTTTTCCACTAGGGCTCGGTTTAGCGTTAGATTTCAGTTTAGGATTATTTCTTGAGTATATTATGAGATTTAGAGTTAGGGTTCAGTTTATAGTAAAGATGAGGGTTCTCTTTTAAATTAGGTTTGGATTTGGTGTTGGATTAGGTTTGGGGTTTCTTTGCAATTTAGGCAAGGTTTATTGTTTGTTTTTTTATTTATGTATTAAATTAATTACATCGATATTGCTTAGTAACATTACATTTCCAGTGTGCATTTCTATAATATAAATTCATATTCATATATTGCATTGTGCGTTCAGGATCCAGAGTCATTTCTTACTTCCCCCTATATTTGACCCACCCCTTTCTTCTTCTACCACGTCTCTTTTTCCTAACTTTCTTGCAACCACTAATGTGTTGTCTGTATTTATGAGTTTTGGATTTTTCTTTGTTGCTTTGATTTTCACATCCCAAGTATGAGTGAAGTTCTATGGTTCTGAGCTACTTCTATTTAATTTATTTCTGTTAGCATGATAATCTCCAGACCCATCCATGTTGTCACAATTGGCAGTGTGTCATCTTTATTTCTGGGCGAGTAGTGTTTCACTGGGTGTTTTTACCACATCTCCTGCTTCCAATTAATTGTTGAAGAACATGTTGGTTGTTGATATGTCTTGACCACCATAACTTGTACTGAAAGGAACACCGGGGTACATATATCTCTATGAGTGCATATTTTCAGATTTGGAGGGTGGATACCCATAGAAGGGATTGCTTGGTTGTATGGTTTATTTATTCTTAACATTCTGGGGAACCTCTGTACTGTTTTCCATCGTTGCTGCCAATTGACATGCCCACCTGCAGCATATGAGAGTTCTTTATTCCCACAGTCTCTCCAACACTCGTTATTACTTGTCTTGTGGATCATAGCGTTTCTATTAATAACAGGTATGAAGTGGTAGTTCATGGCATTTCTCTAATAGCCAGTGTACTTAAACATTTTGTATGTATCTCTTGGTTGTTTGATTAATCTGTCTTCTTGGGGAAAGTGTCTGTCCAAGTCCTGAGCCCTTGTGTTCATTGGATTGTTTGTTTGTCTGTTGTTGAGTTCTTGGAGTTATTTATATAGTTTAGGTTTTAACCCCCTTTCAGTCATTGCTTGCAAATGTCTTCTCCCACTCTGTCGGTAGCCTTTTTGTTTCTTGATGATTTCTTTGGCTGTGCAGAAGCTTTTACATTGGGTACAGTCCCATTCATTCCTTTTGGCTTTTACTTCCCTTGCCTTTGAGGTAACATTCATCAAAATCTTTCTGAAGCAAGGTCTACAGGTTTGGGACCTACGCTTTTTTCTATGCAATTTATCATTATTGGTAGCATGTTAAAGTCTTTGGTCAAGTTTTAGTTAATTTTGGTATATTTTGAAAACTGTCAGTGTAGTTTCATTCTTTGGCATGTGATATTCTCTATGCCCTAGCACCGTTTATGGAAAATGGATTCTTTGTTTCATGTTATATTTTTGGCTTTCCATAGAAAACAATCTTTACATATATATGTGGGATTTCACTTTTACTTCATTGGTGTGTGTGTGCCTATATTTCTGCCTATACCCTGCTGCTTATATTATTGTCATTGTGTGTTATAAATTGAAGTCAAAGAGTGTGAAACCTTCAACATTATTGTTTTTTTTCTTCCGATGCCTGTGGTTATTTGGTTATTTGGGGTCTATTTAGGTTCCATAGAAATCTGTTGATGTTTTTGTTGAAATTTTTCAAAAAACTGTCATTGGAATTTTGATGGGGATGGCATCAAATCTGTTCATTGCTTTGTGTAACATGATCATTTGAATGAGGATCTTTCGTTCCATTTATGAATAGAAAATCTCTGCATTTCTTTGTGCCTTCTTCAATTTCTTTTTTTTTAGCGTTTATGCATTTATTTATTCATTTATTTATTTCTATTCATTTTAATTGATAGACTTATTTGTGTGACATCTGTTAGCAAGGATTTCGTAGGGTTCAGGCATACAATTCTACTGTGCATTGTCAACTTGATGTATAATAAGTTCAACAACTAATGCGACGTCTCTTTACATCACCTTATATTTATCTTCACCCCCTCCTCTCCCAGCCCCTCCCTATTCTCCCCTCCCTAACCCACTCGTCCCCAAATAATCATTAAATTATTGATTGTGTCCATGGGTGATTTGTTTCTTCATTTCGTTTTTTCTTTGATTTCAGTTTTATATTCCATATATGAGTGAATTCATACAGTTCTTTGATTTTTCTGTGTGTCTTATTTCCCTAAGCTTGATGATCTCCAGGTCCATCCGTGTTGTTGCAAGTGACAATATTTCATCTTTTCTTATAGCTGAGTAATATTCCATCAAAATTTAACTCAAAATAGATTAAAGACCTTCATATAAGACCTGTAACAATACACTGTATAGAAGAAGACATTGGTACTAAACTTATACACCTAGGACGCAATGAAGACTTCATGACCCGGTCCTCGAAGGCAAGGGAAGTGTAAGCAAAAATAAATGAATGGGACTATATCAAACTCCAAAGCTTTTGTAAAGCAAATGAAAACTTCAATTTCTTTTAACATCTTGTGTTTGTCAGAGTATAGGTACCACAGCCCCTGTGTTAAGTTTCTTCTCAGCGTTGAGGTTAGGGTTAACATACAAATTAGTATATGTGTTGGACTGATCTTTAGGTTTATTGCTTTTTTTGGTGTGTTGTATCAGTTAGAGTCAGAGTTATAACTAAGGTTAGGGGTAGCGTTCAGTTGGTCATTAGAATTAGGGTTAAGTTTAGAGTTATATTGACTTTTGAAGTTCGGGTTTCACTCTCAATTACTGTTATGATTAGGCTTAGTGTTATTTCTAGAATTTTGTTTAAGGGAAAGCACGGTTTATGTAATGGGTAGGTTTAGGTATGTGCTTAGTTTCTGATGAGGTTAGAAACCATGTTAGGTTCAGGTAACTAGCTATGGTTAGCATAATATTTAGGGTTAGGGTTAGGGTAAAAGTTAGGTTTGAGGTTATTTTTCTAGTTTTTAATTAGGGGTGGGTTAGGTTTAAGACCAAGATAGTGGCTGTAGAGTAGCTTAGCTTTAGCTATAGGTAGACGATATGGTTTAGATTTTGAATTAGTCTAAGGGTTAAAAATAAGGTTAAGATGTTTTTTATTTATTTACTTATTTTATTTTATTTTTAATTCATTTTTATTGTTAGACTTATTGGGGTGACATCTGTTAGCAAGGATTACATAAGTTTCAGGCATACATTTCTACAGTGCATTGTCAACTTGATGTATAATAAGTTCACCACCTAATGTGACTTCTCTTTCCATCACCTTATATTTAGCTCCACCTCTCCTCTCCCATCCCCTCCCCTTTCTCCCCTCCCTAACCCACTCGTCCCCAAATAAACAATAAATTATCGATTGTGTCCATGGGTTATTTGTTTGTTCATTTCATTTTTTGTTTGCTTTCAGTTTTATATTCCGCATATGAGTGAAATCATGCAGTTCTTTGTTTTTCCTGTCTGGCTTATTTCACTTGGCATGATGATCTCTAGGTTCATCCATTTTGTTGCAAATGGCAATATTTCATCTTTTATTACAGTTGAGTAATATTCCATTGTGTATATGTACCACAGCTTCTTTTTCCAGTCATCTGTCGCAGGGCACTTTTGTTGTTTCCATGTTTTGGCCACTGTGAACAGTGCTGCAATGAATATTGGTGTACATAATTCTTTGCGGACAAAGGTTTTCAAGTTCTTTGGGTAGATCCCCAGAAGGGGAATTGCTGGGTCAAATGGTAGCTCCATTCCCAATTTTCTGAGGAACCTCCACACTGCCTTCCACAGTGGTTGTACCAGTTTGCACACCCGCCAGCAGTGTACCAGAGTTCCTTTTTCTCCACATCTTCTCCAGCACTTGTTATTCCTTGTCTTGTTTATAATAGCCATTCTCACAGTTGTGAGGTGGTATCTCATTGCGGTTTTGATTTGCATTTCCCTGATAGCCAATGATGATGAGCATTTTTTCATATGTCTGTTGGCCATTTGTATTTCCTCATGGGAGAAGTGTCTGTTTAGTTCTTCTGCCCACTTTTTAAATGGGTTGTTTGTTTTTTTGTTGTTAAGTCTTATTAGTGCTTTATATATTTAAGATATTAGACCCTCATCTGATGCGTTATTTGCAAATATTTTCTCCCATTCAGTTGGCGGTCTCTTTGCCTTGTTGATGGTTTCTTTTGCTGTGCAGAAGCTTATTCGTTTTATATAATCCCATTCATTTATTTTTGCTTTTACTTCCCTTGCCTTTGAGGTCAGGTTCATGAAGTCTTCCTTGAGTCCTAGGTCTATCAGTTTAGTACCTATGTCTTTTTCTATACAGTTTATTGTTGCAGGTCTTATATGAAGGTCTTTAATCCATTTTGAGTTAATTTTTGTATATGGAGAGAGTTCATAGCTCAGGTTCATTCTTTTGCATATGTTTTTCCAGTTTTCCCAGCACCACCTACTAAAGAGGCTGTCTTTTCCCCATTGTATGTTTTTTGCTCCTT
>PVJL010019540.1:0-13636 GCA_004026885.1 Lyroderma lyra | reverse complement strand
CTAACCTTATCTTTAACCCTTAGCCTAACTCAAAATCTAAACCATTACGTCTACCTATAGCTAAAGCTAGGCTTCCCCACAGCCCCTATCTTGGTCTTAAACCTACACCACCCCTAATTAAAAACCAAAAAAATAATCTCAAAACTAACTCTAACCCTAAACCTAACCCTAAATATTATGGTAACCATAGCTAGTTACCAGAACATAACATGGTTTCTAACCTCATCAGAAAAAAAGCACATACCTAAACCTACCCATTACATAACCCGTGCTTTCCGTTAAACCAAATTCTAGAAATAACACTAAGCCTAATCATAACAGTAATTGAGAGTGAAACCCTAACTTCAAAAGTCAATATAACCCTAATCTTAACCCTAATTCTAATGATCAAGTGAACGCTAACCCTACCCTTAGTTATAACTCTGACTCTAACTGACAACACCTACCTTAAAAGAGCAATAACCCTAAAGATCAATCCAACACTTACCCTAATTTGTATGTTAACCCTAAACTCAATGCTGAGAAGAAACATAGCACAGGTGCTGAGGGACCTATACTCTGAAAACACAAGATGTTAAAAGAAATTGAAGTTTTCTTTTGCTTTGCAAAAGCTTATGAATTTGATATAGTCCCATTCATTTATTTTTGCTTATACTTCCCTTGCCTTTGAGGACTGCTTCATGAAGTCTTCCTTGAGTCCTAGGTCTGTAAGTTTAGTACCAATGTCTTCTTCTATACAGTGTATTGTTACAGGTCTTATAGGAAGGTCTTTAATCTATTTTGAGTTAATTTTTGATAGAATATTACTCAGCTATAAGAAAAGATGAAATATTTTCATATGTAACAACTCGGATGGACCGGTTAAAAGATATTGAAGTTTTCTTTTGCTTTGCAGAAGCTTTTGATTTGATATAGTCCCATTCATTTATTTTTGCTTATACTTCCCTTGCCTTTGAGGACTGGGTCATGAAGTCTTCTTTGAGTCCTAGGTCTATAACTTTAGTACCAATGTATTCTTCTATACAGTGTATTGTTACAGGTCTTATAGGAAGGTCTTTAATCTATTTTGAGTTAATTTTTGATGGAATATTACTCAGCAATAAGAAAAGATGTAATATTTTCATTTGCAACAACATTGATGGACTGGATATCATCATGCTTAGGGAAATAAGCCACACAGAGAAATCAAAGAACTGTATGACTTCACTCATATGTGGAATATAAAACTGAAAACAAAGAAAAAACGAAATGAACAAACAAATAACCCATGGACACAATCAATAATTTAATGATTATTTGGGGACGAGTGGGTTAGGGTGGGGAGAAAAGGGAGGAGCTGGGAGAGGAGGGGGCGAAGCTAAATATAATGTGATGTAAAGAGACATCGCATTAGGTGGTGAACTGATTATTCATCAAATTGACAATGCACAGTAGAATTGTATGCCTGAAACCTATGAAATCCTTGCTAACAGATGTCACACCAATAAGTCTATCAATAAAAATGAATAGAAATAAATAAATAAATAAATAAATAAATAAACTCTGAGAACAAAAATTGAAGAAGGCACAAAGAAATGCAGAGATTTTCTATTCATAAATGGGATGAATGTACCTCATTGAAATGGTCATGTTACTCAAAGCAATGAACAGATTTAATGCCATCCCCATCCAAATTCCAATGACAGATTTTTGAAAAATTTCAAGAAAAACATCAACAGATTTCTATGGAATCTAAAAAGACCCCAAATAAACACTGTCATCCGAAGGAAAATAACAATAATGGTGAAGATTTCTCACTCTTTGACTTCAGTCTATAACACACAATGGCAATTATATAAGCAACAGGGTATTGGCAGACATATAGGCACACACACACCATTGAAGAACAACTGAAAACCCCGAAGTAATCCCTCATATATATGTGAAGATTGTTTTGTATGGGAAGCCGAAAATATATCATATAGCAAAGAATCCATTTTCCATAAATGGTGCTAGGGCATAGAGAATATCACATGCAAAAGAATGAAACTAGACTGACAGTTTTCAACATATACCAAAATTAAATAAAACTGGACCAAAGACCTAAACATGCTACCAATAATGATATATTAATTAGAAGAAAGCGTAGTTCCCAAACCTGTAGACCTCGTTTCAGAAAGAGTTTGATGAATGTTACCACAAAGGCAAGGGAAGTAAAAGTCAAAAGAAATGAATGGGACTGTACCCAACGTAAAAGCTTCTCCATAGCCAAAGAAACCATCAAGAAACAAAAAGGATACCGACAGAGTGGGAGAAGACATTTGCAAGCAATGACTGAAAGGGGGTTAAAACCTAAACTATATAAAGAACTCCTAGAACTCAGCAACAGACAAACAAACATTCCCATGAACACCTGGGCACAGGACTTGGACAGACACTTTCCCCAAGAAGACAGATTAATCAAACACCCAAGTGATACATACAAAATGTTTAAGTACACTGGCTATTAGAGAAATGCTATGAACTACCACTTCATACCTGTTATTAATAGAAAGGCTATGATCCACAAGAAAAGTAATAACGAGTGTTGGAGAGACTGAGGGAATAAGAACTCTCATATGCTGCAGGTGGGCATGTCAATTGGAAGAAACGATGGAAAACAGTGCAGAGGTTCCCCAGAATGTGAAGAATAAATATACCATAAAACCAAGCAATCTCTTCTCTGGGTATCCTCCCTCCAAATCTGAAAACATGTACTCATAGAGATATATGTACCCCTGTGTTTCTTGCAGTACAAGTTATGGTGGTCAAGACATATCAACAACAAACATATTCTTCAACAATTGATTGGATGCAGGAGATGTGGTACAAACACCCAGTGAAAAACTACGCACCCAGAAATAAAGATGAAACAGTGCCGATTGTGACAACATGGATGGGTCTGGAGATTACAATGCTAAGGGAAATAAATCAAACCGAAATAGTTCGGAACCATTGAACTTCACTCCTTCCTGGGATATAAAACTGAAAGCAACAAAGAAAAATCCAAAAACTCATAAATACAGACAACACATTAGTGGTTGCAAGAAAGTAAGGAAAAAGAGAGGTGTTAGAAGAGGAAAGGTGTGGGTCAAATATAGTGGGAAGGAAGAAGTTACTCTGGATCCTGAAAGCACAATGCAATATATGAATATGAATCATGTATTATAGAAGTGCACACTGGAAATGTAATGTTACTAATCAATGTCACTGTCATTAATTTAATACATAAATAAAAAACCCAAATCATAAAGCTGGCGTAAATTACAAAGAAACCCCAAACCTAATCCAACACCAAATCCAAACCTAAATTAAAACAGAACCCTAAGCTTTACTATAAAATTAATCCTAACTCTAAATCTCATAATATACTCAAGAAATAATCCTAAACTGAAATCTAATGCTAAACCGAGCCCTAGAGGAAATCCTGAACCTTCGTATAACACTGTCCCTGAAAATAACCCATACTCGCTTTTACTGTACACCCAACCCTAACTCGAATGGAAAACCAACCCTGAACTCCAAGCTAAATCTCACCCTAATCCTAAAAACCAAATCATAAACTGATATCTGCGCCGCATCATTTAACCGGCCCATCTCCTAACCGATCTCAAATCGTAACTCCAACCTCAAAGGAAACTGGAAGCCTAAGTTTATAACTACCCCTAATCATTAACTCACACAAACCCTAACACAAAAATATGCATAACAAAAACTCTATGCTCAAATTTTACCTCACTCTATCAATAGCCCTTCTACCCAGAGTTCTCATTTCAATGTTCATAATACCATAACCTCAAAGCTTTTTCTAACCCAATCCAAACTCTAGCCCTGAACCTAACAGGAAACCTATCAAGTAGCCGAACTCAAAGATGGATCCTTACACTAACCATAACCACAATAGTACACATACCTGTAACCCTCACCTTTGCATACCCGAAAACTAACCACAATTTCAACAAATTCTCTAACCTCAAAGCTCACTCTAATGCTTATATCAAAGCTGAAGCTGCGAAGAATCTCATCCTTAACACAAGTCCTAAACTTACGTCTATATCCCTCCCAGAGTCTTACCTCCCCAATTCATCGCATTATGGAACTCACAATCATGACAGTTCTATTGTCTCCTGATTGGTTCTGGGGCCGCAAGACATCATCGCGCTTGATACAACCTCGAGGCCCCGATTGGCTGGACCTGCAACTGTGACATCGCAGTCAGCCAAAGTTCTGATTAAAGGTCTTTGGTTCCTTCCTCTTTCCATGGTGGAGTGTGGGTGCGACCTGCAAGTGCCTGCATCAGCCTGGGATCCGGTGGCCCCAGGGCACTCCTGTTGGCACCAAATCAATTTTCCAAGCTGCTGCTCCTTCCAGGGTTCTGAGGTTTTCAAATGGATAAGTTTGATGCATCACTTCATACATATTTCAAGGCATTCCTTGATCCCCGATAAACCAGAGTAAAAGGGTGGTTTGTTCTGGTCCATTACATACGTAGTTTTGTCTGTTTTAAACTATACTTCGTGGTTGTGTGGCTGGGACCAAAATACTTGATGAACAGGCAGCCGTTCTCTTGCCGAGGAATTTTAATGGTGTATAACATGAACTCAACTCTCTGTATGTTCTGTGAGATAGGTGTGCGTACATTTACCAGGGGCATCCCCTTCCTTAACTGTACTCACATCACTGAACTGTTTTCCTAAGTGAAGAAGGGAGACGGCAGGGGGTTATACAATTGACTGCTCAAAATAATAAAGTGATTGTGCGTGCATGCCTCCTAGAATATTTAAATAGAAGCCTCTGGTATATATTTTTTATTTATGTTTTGCATTCTACTCAGAATTAGAGTAAGTATTTCAGAAATACTCTTACACAACTAAGATACAGAATGGAAACTTGAGATAATGGGAAAAAAGTTTCATACGCGAAACTGTGCCCTCGCGGTCAGCCAATTTTCTGATTATAGGTTCCTAGCGCCTTACTCTTTACATCGCGGAGGGTGGGTGCGCCCTGCAAGGGTTGTCTGCCTGCATCAGCCTGGGATCAGGTGGCCCAAGGGCGCTCCTGTTGGCGCCAAACCGCCTCTCCAAGCCTCTGCTCTCACCAGGGTACAGAGGTTTTCAAATGGATAATTTTGATGCATCATTTCATACCTATTTCAAGGCATTGCTTGATCCCAGATAAATCAGAATAAAAGGGTGGTTTGTTCTGGTCAATTATGTACGTACCTTCCTCTGTTTTACCCTATACTTAGTGGTTGTGAGGCTCGGACCATAATACATGTTGAACAGGCAGCAGTTCTCTTGTGGAGGAATTTAAGGTGTGTATAATATGAACTCAACTTACTGTCTCTCTGTATATTCTGTGAGATAGGTGAGCGTATATTTAGCAGGGGTATCCCCTCCTTTAACTGTACTCACACCACTGAACTGTTTTCCTAAGTGAAGAAGGGAGGCGGCAGGGGGTGGGGATAGCAAGCACACAATGCACTTTGATTATGATTTACAGTTGACTGTTCAAAATACTAGAGTGATTGTGCGTGCATGCCTTCTAGAATATTAGAATAGAAGCCTCTGGTATTTTTTTTTATTTATGATTTGTATTCTACACAGAATTATAGTAAGTATTTCAGAAATATTCTTACACAACTAAAATACCGAATGGAACCTTGACATGATGGGAAAAAGAGATTCATGCGCATTATTATGCATTTCACAGGTTATTGTCCATTGTGGTAGGGGAGGAAGGAAGAAAATGCGGGCATTTTTGTTTGGTATCTTGATGGGAAGTCATCCTCTCAATACTGATCTGATAACTGTAAAGAGATTTGAGAGTTGAAAAGTTATTCTTGAAAACCTGAGAGAAAACTGAGTAGTGAGATCTATGATAAGCATTTGAATAGACTATGTGAGTTCAGGCCCCATTGCTGCTTCTAGGTAAATGGAAAGTTGAAAAACACATTTGATGATCTCAAATGCCAATGTGGTGGCAAAAATTAAAAATAAAAGGAATAAGTATTAAACCTATCCCAAACACAATACCTAATTCAATGAAGAATCTAACACTAAACTTAGTCATAAGTGAACCCTAAACGCAAAACTTACCCTAAGTTTCAAAGGAACTCATAATGGAATCTTAAACTTATCCCTAACTTTAAGTCTAACCCAACACCTGGCCTATTCTCTAACGTTAACCATGAACTCAATCCTAATTTACACCCTTACCCTGGAGTCAAAGCCAACCCTAACCCTCAACCAAAAACAAAATCTACTTGGAACATGAAACATGAACATAACCAAAATCCCTAAGCGTAACCCTAAACATAACCGTGGGCGTCAACATCATCTTGGCCCTCATCCTAACCGGCACCTGATCGTAAACTTAACCTCACAAATTAACCTCATCTCTAATCACAATCCTAACTGAAAGGTTCACACTTACCCTAAACCAAAGCTTAAGGGGAGTCCTAATCCTAAACATACACCTGAAACTTAAAAGTAATTTTAACCCAAAATCGAACTTCACACATCACTCTAACCCTCATCCTACCCCTTCACTACATTGTTCACCAACCATAATCCCAGCATATAACCTACAAAGGTCACTAAACATAACCCCAATTTTAAAGTAACTCATAAAACAATGGTCAGCCTAATCTTAACAGTAACCTTAAATTTAATCACAAATTCAACCCAACCTTTAAATGGAAACATCACAAGAACCCTATCCATAACACTATTCATAAACTCAGACTTACCCCAAACCTAGACTGTAAAATGAACCTAACACTATCCTTATACTTAATTAAAAACATAACCTCAAACCTAAACCTTAGTAAAAAAAAATCATTTAAAATTTTCAACCTAATCTCACAATTTATTCCTATCCTACACTAACACTAACCATCATCACAAAATCTGTTCTGAACCTAAACTCATTCTAACATTTACCTAACTTGAAACTTACTCAAAACGTTATCCTAAGTATAATCTGGCCCCTAAACAGAAACACAAATCTAACACCACTCTCATACCAAAATAAAAAACCTCACCTTACACTTAACTTAAAACATAACCCTTAATATATAACTGTAAACCTAACCCTAATCAGAGCCCTAAATCTAACCCTAACTTTATCCCCAAATCAGAGCCAATCCCTGCCTCAAAGCTTACCATAAAACACCACTTCTTACCGAACTCTCAATTAAACCATGAATAAAACAAAAAGACATAAACTCTAACCTTAAACACAATCGGACCTTTTGTTCTACTGCTAACCCTAATAATAAAACTAAACCTAACCTTATCTTTAACCCTCAGCCTATCTCAAAATCTAAACCATAACATCTACTGAAAGCTAAAGCTAGGCTTCCCTACAGCCCCTATCTTGGTCTTAAGCCTACACCACCCCTAATTAAAAACCACAAAAATGACCTCAAACCTAACTCTAACCCTAAACCTAACACTAAATATTATGCTTACCATAGCTAGTTACCTGAACCTAACATGGTTTCTAACCTCATCAGAAACTAAGCACATACCTAAACTTACCCATTACATAAGCCGTGCTTTCCCTTAAACCAAATTCTAGAAAAAACTCTAAGCCTAATCATAACAGTAATTGAGAGTGAAACCCGAAATTCAAAAGTCAATATAACCCTAATCTTAACCCTAATTCTAATGACCAACTTAACGCTAACCCTAACCTTAGTTATAACTCTGACTCTAACTGATACCACCCACCTAAAAAGAGCAATAATGATACAGATCATTCCAACACATACCCTAATTTGTATGTTAACCCTAACCTCAACGCTGAGAAGAAACTTAACACAGGGGTTGAGGGACCTATACTCGGACAAACACAAGATGTTAAAAGAAACTGAAGTTTTCTTTTGGTTTGCCAAAGGTATTGAGTTTGATACAGTCCCATTCATTTATTTTTGGTTATACTTCCCTTGCCTTTGAGGACCGGTTCATGAAGCCTTCCTTGAGTCCTAGGTCTATAAGTTAAATATCAAAGTCTTTTTCTATACAGTTTAATTTTACAGGTCTTCTATGAAGGTTTTTAATCTATTTTGAGTTAATTTTTGATGGAATATTACTCAGGTATAAGAAAAAATGTAATATTGGCATTTGCAACAATACGGATGGATCTAGAGATCATCATGGTTAGGTAAATAAGCCACACAGAAAAATCAAAGAACTGTATGACTTCATTCATATGTGGAATATAAAACTGAAAGCAAAGAAAAAACGAAATGAACAAACACATAACCCATGGACACAATCTATAATTTAATGATTATTTGGGGACGAGTGGGTTAGGGAGGGGAGAAAACAGAGGGGCTGGGAGAGGTGGGGGCGAAGCTAAATATAAGGTGATGTAAAGAGACGTCGCATTAGGTGATGAACTGATTATACATCAAGTTGACAATGCACTGTAGAATTGCATGCCTGAAACCTATGAAATCCTTGCTAACAGTTGTCACACCAATAAGACTATCAATAAAAATGAAGAGAAATAAATAAATAAATGAAGAAAGAAAGAAAGATAGAAACGCTGAATAAAGAAACATAATTTGAAGAAGGCACAAAGAAATGCTTAGATTATATGTACATAAATGGGATGAATGAACCTCATTTAAATGGTCATGTTACACAAAGAAATGAATACAATTAATGCCATCACCATCAAAAATCCAATGACATTTTTACAAAAAATTTCAAGAAAAACATCAACAGATTTTTATGGAATCTAAAGAGACCCCAAATAACTCCAGTCATGTGAAGGAAGAAAACTATAATTGTAAATGTTTCACACTCTTTGACTTCAACCTATAACACACAATGACAATAATATAAGCAGCAGGGTATTGGCAGAAATATAGGGACACACACACCAATGAAGATGAACTGAAAACCCAGAAGTAATCCCACATAAATATGTGAAGATTGTTTTTTATGAAAAGCCAAAAATATAACATGAATCAAATAATCCATTTACTATAAACGGGACTAGGGCATAGAGAATATCACATGCAAAAGAATGAAACTACACTGACAGTTTTCAACATATACCAAAATTAAATAAAGCTGGACCAAAGACGTAAACATGCTACCAATAATGATAAATAGAATAGAAGAAATTGTAGGTCCCAAACTTGTAGACCTTGCATCAGAAAGAGTTTGATGAATGTTACCTCAAAGGCAAGGGAAGTTAAAGTCAAAAGAAATGAATGGGACTGTACCCAACGTAAAAGCTTCTGCACAGCCAAAGAAACCATCATGAAACAAAAAGGCTACCGACATAGTGGGAGAAGACATCTTCAAGCAATGACTGAAAGGGGGTTAAAACCTAAACTATATAAAGAACTCCTAGAACTCAACAACAGACAAACAAACAATCCCATGAACACATGGGCACAGAACTTGGACAGACACTTTCCCAAGAAGACAGATTAATGAAACACCCAAGAGATACATACAAAATGTTTTAGTACACTGGCTCTTATTGAAATGCCATGAACTACAACTTCATACCTGTTATTAATAGAAAGGCTATGATCCACAAGACAAGTAATAACGAGTGTTGGAGAGGCTGTGGGAATAAAGAACTCTCATATGCTGCAGGTGGGCATGTCAATTGGCAGCAACGATGGAAAACAGTACAGAGGTTCCCCAGAATGTTAAGAATAAATATACCATACAACCAAGCAATCCCTTCTCTGGCTATCCACCCTCCAAATCTGAAAACATGTACTTATAGAGACATACGTACCCCTGTGTTCCTTTCAGTACATGTTATGGTGGTCAAGACATATCAACAACCAACATGTTCTTCAACAATGGGTTGGATGCAGGAGATGTGGTACAAATACTCAGTGAAACACTACTCGCCCAGAAATAAAGATGAAACAATGCCGATTGTGACAACATGGATGGTTCTGGAGATTACCATGCTAAGGGTAATAAATCAAAGAGAAATAGCTCAGAAACAAAGAACTTCACTCATACTTGGGATGTAAAAATTAAAGCAACTAAGAAAAATCCAAAAACTCATAAATACAGACAAAATATTAGTGGTTGTAAGAAAGTGAGGAAAAAGAGTGGTTGTAGAAGAGGAAATGGGTGGGTCAAATATAGGGGGAAAGAAGAAGTGACTCTGGGTGCTGAACGCATAAGGCAATATATGAAAAAGAATTATGTATTACAGAAATGCACACTGGAAATGTAATGTTACTAATCAACGTCACTGTAATTAATTTAATATATAAATAAAAAACACAAAGAATAAACCTGGCCTAAATAAGAAAGAAACCCCAAACCTAATCCAACACCAAATCCAAACCCAATTTAAAAAAGAATCCTCAGCTTTACTATAAACTGAACCCAACTCTACATCACATAATATACTCAAGAAATAATCCTAAACTGAAATCTAATGCTAAACTGAACCCGAGTGGAAAACCTGAAACTTCGTATAACACTGTCCGTGAAAGTAACCCATACTCGCTTTTACTGGAAACGCAACCCCAGCTCCAATGGAAAACCAACCCTGACCTCCAAGCTAACTCTCACCCTAATCCTAAAAACAGAATCATAAACTGAAATCTGCACCGCATCATTTAACCTGCCCATCTCCTAACCTATCTTAAAACCTAACTCCAACCTCAAAGGTAACTGGAAGCCTAAGTATATAACTACGCCTAATCATTCACTCACACAAACCCTAACACAATGGATATGCATAACAAAAAACCTAACTCTATCCTCAAATTTTACCTCACTCTATCAATAGCCCTTCTACCCAGAGTTCTCATTTCAATGTTCTTAATACCATAACCTCAAAGCTTCTTCTAACCCAATCCAAACTTTAGCCCTGAACCTAACATGAAACCTATCAAATAGCCGAACTCAAATACGGATCCTTACACCAACCATAACCACAATATTACACATACCTCTCACCCCCACCTTTACATACCTGAAAACTAACCACAATTTCAACAAATTCTCCACCCTCAAAGCTCACTCTAAGGCTTACACCAAAGCTGAATGAAGCTGCGAAGAATCTCATCCTTAACACAAGTCCTAAACTTACGTCTATACCCCTCCCAGGGTTTCAGCTCCCCACTTCATCGCATTATGGAACTCACAATCATGACAGTTCTATTGTCTCCTGATTGGCTCTGGGGCCGTAAGACATCATAGCGCTTGATACAACCACGAGGCCCCGATTAGCTGGCCCTGCAACTGTGACATCGCGGTCAGCCAAAGTTCTGATTAAAGGTCCCTGGCTCCTTCCTCTTTCCATGGAGGAAGGTGGGTGCGACCTGCAAATGCCTGCATCAGCCTGGGATCCGGTGGCTCAAGGGCACTCCTGTTGGCACCAAACCACTTCTCCAAGTTGCTGCTACCTCCACGGTTCTGAGATTTTCAAATGGATAAGTTTGATGCATCACTTCATACCTATTTCATGGCATTCCTTGATCCCCGATAAACCAGAGAAAAAGGATGGTTTGTTCTGGTCCATTACATATGTACTTTTGTCTGTTTTAACCTACACTTCGTGGTTGTGTGGCTGGGACCATAATACATGATGAACAGGCAGCCGTTCTCTTACCGAGAAATTTTAGTGATGTATAACATGAACTCAACTCTCTGTATGTTCTGTGAGAGAGGTGAGCGTACATTTAGCAGGGGCATCCCTTTCTTTAAGTGTACTCAAAACACTGAACTGTTTTCCTAAGTGAAGAAGGGAGGCGGCAGGGTGTTATACAATTGACTGTTCAAAATACTAAAGTGATTGTGCGTGCATGCCTTCTATAATATTTAAAATAGAAGCCTCTGTCATATTTTTTTATTTATGTTTTGCATTCTACTCAGAATTAGAGTAAGTATTTCAGAAATACTCTTACACAACTAAAATACAGAATGGAAACTTGAGATAATGGGAAAAACAGATTCATGCACATTATTATGCATTTCATAGGTCATTGTCCTTTGTGGTAGGGGAGGATGGAAGGAAGTGGCTGGCACTTGTGTTTGGTATCTTGGTGGGAAGTCATCCTCTCAATCCTGATCTGATAACTGTAAAGAGCTTTGAGATTTGAGAAGTTATTCTTGAAAACCTGAGAGAAGCCTGAGTAGTGAGATCGCAGATGAGCATTTGAATAGACTATGTGAGTTGAGGTCCCATTGCTGCTTCTAGGTAAATGGAAAGTTGAAAATCACTTTTGATGATCTCAAAGGCCAATGTGGTGGCAAAAATTAAAATAAAAAAAGGAATAAGTATCATTACTATCCCAAACACAATACCTAACTCAAGGACGAACCTAACCTTAAACTTACACACAAGTGAACCCTAAACCCACATCTGACACTAACTTTCAATGGAACTCATAATGGAATCTTAACCTTCTTCCTAGCCCTAAGTCTAAACCTACACCTGGCCTATTCTTGAACCTTAACCATGAGCTCAATCCCAATTTACACCCTAACACTTGACTCAAAGAAAACCCTAACCCTAAACCTAAAACTAAATCTACTTGGAACATGAACCATGAACATAACCAAAATCCCTAAGCATAACCCTAAACCTAACCCTTGGCGTCAACATCATCTTGGCCCTCACCCTAACCAGCACCTGATCGTAAACTTAACCTCACAACTAACCTTATCTCTAATCACAATCCTAACTGAAAGTTTCAAACTTACCCTAAACCTAAGCCTAACTGGAGTTCTAAACCTAAACATACACCTGAAACTTAAAACTAATTTTAACCCAAAATCGAACTTCAAAACTTACTTTAACCCTCATCCTACCCCTTCACTACATCGTGTACCAACCATAACCCCAGCATATAACCTACAAAGAACACTAAACCTAATCGCAATTTCAAAGTAAACCATAAAACAATGGTAAGCCTAACCTTAACAGTAACCTTAAATTTAATCACACAATCAACCCAAACCTTAAATGGAACCATAACAAGAACCCTATCCATAACTCTACTCATAAACTCAGCCTTAACCCTAAACCTAGACTGTAAAATGAACCTAACACTATCCTTATACTTAATTAAAAACCTCACCTCAAACCTAAACCTAAGTCAAAAATATTTCATTTTAAATTTTCATCCTCATCGCACAATTAATTCTTATCCTACACTAACACTAACCATCATCACAAAATCAATTCTGAAACTAAACTCATTCTAACACTTACACTAACTTGAAGCTTACTCAAAACGTAATCCTAAGTGTGATCCTGCCCCTAAATGGAAACACAAAACTGACCCTACTCTCATACCAAACTCAAAACCTCACCTTAAACTTAGCTTAAAATATAACCCTTAACATAACTGTTAACCTAACCCTAACCACAGCCCTTACTCTAACCCTAACTTTATTTCCAATTGAAAGACAATCCCTGCCTCAAAGTTTACCGAAAAACACTACTTCTTACCTACTTCTCAATTGAACCATGAATAAAATGAAAAGACCTAAACTTAAACACAAAATCTAACCTTAAACACAATCGGACCTTTTGTTCTTCTGCTAACCCTAATAATAAAATCAAACCTAACCTTATCTTTAACCCTTAGCCTAACTCAAAATCT
>PVJL010019539.1:0-13649 GCA_004026885.1 Lyroderma lyra | reverse complement strand
TACGCAGCCGCCCCAGCCGCCCCAGCCGCAGCCCTGCTCACCCAGCTCCTGCAGCCGCTTCCTCTGCTCCTCTCTCCACTTGCGGATGCTCTCAGGCTCCTGCGTCAGCCTGTCAGCCTGGGCAATGGCAGCATAGCCGTCGGCGGGACCATTCGCTTCCTAGGACACAAACACAGCCCTGCACCAGCCCATCCACCTGTGTCCCTGCCTCTGCTGCCCGAGAACCAGGACGCCTCTCACATCTCCAACAGCCGCACACCCACATCTCCTCTGCCCCTGCCGGCAAACTGCCCCGCCCCCCGCCCTGTGACCCTGGGTGAGTTACCCAACCTCTCTGTGCCTCACTTTCCTCATAAAATGGGCTCGATAAGACCCACTTCTTAGGGTTGATATATGGATGAAATGAGGTAAAAATGTAAAGAACTTCTAATGTTTCTTGACACACACAGTCTTTTGTGTTACTACCATTAAAGTCACTCTATTACAGTGTTTTTTATTTTGTTTTTTGGTATGTGGGTAGTTCCCTACCTGGGAATCGAACCCAGGCCACAGCGTTGACAGTGCCAGGACCAAAACCTTAAGCCACTACACCACCAGGGAACTCCCTTGTTTTGTTTTTTAACGTGGGTAGTTCCCTGGCTGGGAATCGAACCCAGGCCGCAGGGTTGACAGCGCGGAAGCCTTAGCCACTACACCACCAGGGAACTCCCATCTATTACAGTTTTATGTACCAATAACATGCAGTTGAAATGACCTCACTTTATGTTTACTTGTCCATTGTCTATCTCCTCCACCAGAATGTTACTTTTGTGACAACAGGGACCTTGTCTGTCCTGTTCACTGCTGTGTCCTCAGCGCCCAGCACAGTGCCTGGCACATAGCAGATACTCAATAAACATTTCCTGAGTGAACAAGTAGCCTTGAGACAGGCAGAATGGCCACGGCTAGAATTGTGGTAAAGAACTTGGACTCTGGAGCCGGAGTGTATGGGTTCAAACCTCACCTCTGCTGTTAACTAGATGTGCAAGTCACTTAACCCTGCTGGGCCTGTTTTCTCATCTGGGATGAGAATACTAGTAAAACTACCTCTAAGAGCTGTTGTGAGGATTTGGTCAACAATATCTGTAAGACATTTAGAAGAGTACCTGGCATGGAGTGATGGCTCAAGGAACGGTAGCTATAACTTTTATTATTCATTCCCATTTAATAGGGTAGGTAACTGAGGCCAAGAGAGATGGCTGACTCCCTGGCTGGGGCTCTGCCTGCCTTTCCTCATCACCTGCCAGAGCCAGGGACTCCCAGTGTTGCGGATGAGAGCTCAGCCCAGTAAGGATGTGGCTCTCCTCTGGTCTGGCCAAGCCAGAGACTTTCTCCGACCCAGGACCCAGCCCTATCTCCTGCCACTCCCGCTCTGGCGCTCTGCACACCCTTCACATTCCTGTCTGCATACATCCCACGCTCCTGTGCTTTCAGCCTTTGTCTTTCCTCCCTTCTTATTCCATCCTACGAGTTTCCAGCTCAAAAGACAACAGCTCTGGGATAGCAGACGTTGCAGCCCTTCCTCTCCATACTGTCACAGCTTTCACCTTCTACTGTGTGAGTCTCCTGCTGGACCACAGGCTCCTGGCGGGCAGGGCCGGAACGTCTTTATAGCCTCTAAACCCATGTTCCATCCTTTTATCACTTCCCGTCTCCTCCTTCAAGCACTCATCAAAAGTGCCATGAATACTGGTGTTGTTTAATGTCTTCTCCCCATACAACAGCATCCGGCATGCCCTCTGTCCAATGTGCCCACCACTGTCTGGGCACACAGTCGGTGCTCAGTAAACAGTAGCTACATGAAGGTCCCCATAGCCAGCATGTGCCCAGTTGATAGGAGGTGCCTGGTAAGCATTTGGCCCAGGGGCGTGGGCAGCTAGGGTGAAGGAACACACAGCAGTCTCTGGCTATCTGGGGAGAGTGAAGGGCAGGTCCAGGGCAGGGCAGTGTAGCCTGGCATAGTGGATGGGCCTGCCCTTGGGAGGGGCAGTTGGGCGGAGCCCTTGTTCCTCTTTCCGGTGCAGCACTACACTTGAGTTTAGAGTCTCCTGACATCCCAAGGTGCCTTTCCAGGAATCTGGAGAACACGAACTGATCACTGCTGTTGGGTGAGCCCCGCCCTGTCCAATTCAGGGAACAACCCTGCCCTGAGGCCAAGCTGCCAGGACCTGTCCAATCCCACACAAGTCCCATCTGCAGACCAGGCAGTTACTTTTGTGTATATCCAAGTGCTATCTTCAAGGCACCTATGGAGATTAGAAATGACTGGTTTGTTTAGTGTTTACTATCTCCTCCCTCCAAAAAAGTAAGCTCCTTGAGGGCAAGGACTGCCTGCATATAGGGGCAAAGGCGGGAGGGTGCTGGCTGTAGGAGTTCAAGAACACTTACTGAATGAATTAACATGTCCAGGCTTGGGTACAGGGATGAACAAGACGGCCCATCAACCAGGAACTTGGCAGGGGGTGTCCCTCACAAATGAGGACCTGGCTGGGGTACATGCTATGACACAGGTCAGGTAAAGAAGGGGACCAAGTGAGGGCAGAATGGGATGAGAATAGATGGGGAAAGGGCATTTCAGGCGAAGAATGGGAAGCATAGAGTGCCTTTGGGAAACTCTGAGTACAGAGATGCCACCGGGTGTGGAGGAGATGGGGTGGGAGAGATGGACTAGAAGGGTCTTGTGGGCAGGAGTCACATCCTGTTTGTCCCTCAAGGTCCACCATCTCCACAAAGCCTGCCCTAAGATGAGGACTCCCAGTTTATAGAGCTTGAAAACTTGCAGAGAACTTGCAATTAAACAGTTCTCTTTGATCTTTACAACCCTACATGGCAGGTTATATTACCTTTGTTTTACAAGTAGGGAAAGACTAACACCAAAGTCCTAAGGTCACCCAGCCAGGAAATGGCAGAGAGTGTGAACATAATGGCCACATAGTAACCAATAGGGACCAAAGTCACTTCTGTTTCAGGTGATTTGTGCACCTACTTTTTGTCTCCTTGATAAATCTAACTTCCAAGAGTAGAGCCTGTGGCCCCTCCTTGTACTACCTCATGCCCCATCTCCACCTCTCTCTCTCTCTCTCTCTGTCCCACACACACACCCGCACCCCTGGCCTCACTCAATGGCTAGGTCAGGAATTTTTAAGCTTCCTGAGCTGCAGAGCACTATTCTCCATAGGACAGGGCAGGGTCTATAATCCCCACTTTACAATGACTGGCTCAGAGCAATGCCTAGTCCAACATCATCTGGCTGAGAAAAGCCAGGAATGAAGCCCAGGTTGTCTGATTCTACTGCAACCTGCCCCAGGTTGCAGGGAGCAGCCTTGAGGAGCTGCTTGGACCCCCAGAGCGTCTGTCAGCCCCTGGAGCAGCTGTATATCCACAGTGTGTTCCAAGCACATTGTGCCTAGCCCTGGCAGTAGCCATGACCCAGGCCTCAGGCGCTGGCCAAGCTGGGCCCGCCTCCTCCACCACTTCCCACCAGCATTCAGGCTCGGGGGCCCCAGACTCTGAGCAAGCCCAGGCAGGACAGTGTCTTACACTCTGTGCTTTTGTATGTACTATCCCTCAGCCAGGACCACCACACCACCCTGGGCAGCTCAAAACCACTCCCAGTACTTCCTCCCCATGGCATTCCCTGACTTCAGTGCTGTTCCTGGTGCCCGGGCCTGGTTCAAGTCCCAGCTCTGTCACCATCTCTGTAACCCCACTGTGTGTCCTCCTCCTCATCTGTAAAATGGAGACAATGACAGACCCCACATAGTAGGGGTGTTGGGAGAATAAAATGAGTTAATAGATGTGAAGCTCTTGGGTGGTGCCTGGCACAGGGTAAGAGCCAGATCCAGTTCTTCATACTACCCTGGTCTCCAAGCCCTTGGCATCCTGCAGTGCCACTTCTTCACAGGTCTCTGTCCTCTTTTAGAAGTGAGCTCTTTGAGGACAAATGTGCTGGATTTTCCTCTACGTCCATAGCCCCAGCACAATGCGTGGCACTCAGGAAACGTGAGCTGACTCAATGAAGGAGTGGCTACCTACACAGTGATATGGAGGGTGAAAGGACAGCCAGGGATGCAGCACCACAGACATTGGGCCTTAAGTCCTGCCCCTCACTGGATGTGGGACCTTTGAGAGTCCCTTCCCTGGGCTTCTTGTGCTTCATCACCTGTTAAATTGGAGGGACAATGTCCCACTCAGAGTATGAAGTGGGGCCCATGTGTGACAACTGCCATGTAACCTTGTGACCTGTAGCAAGTGTGCATGACAGGGCTGGCAGATCGTGTGGTAGCCCCGTGCGTGCTGAGCACCAGGCTGCTCCAAGACCAGAACAGCACAACAGTGTTGCTGGCACAGTCCTGAGAAGCCGGTTGCTGGCTTCTCTTCTCCCGCTGCTATGGACTTGTTTTCCAGGCCCTGCCTCTGCCTAAGCAGTGAGGCTGGGGTGGGGGTGGGGCTCCGCAGAACACAGCAAAGCTCTTCTGTAATCATTTGAATGTCCCAGTGAGAAAATCAGGTCAGCTGCCAGGAGGGCTAGCACCCAGAGGGCTCACCAGGCTGCAGGAATGCTCTGAGCCTCTTCGACATAAGCTGGAGAGGGAAGGGGTTGGGAATGGCCAGGGCCAAAACGCTCCAGTCAGGGCTAGGCAACCCCGTCCTATGGGACCCCCTCTGCTGGACACCACATGAGCGCCTCTGTGCACCATGCTGGCCATGCCTGTGCTGTGACTCCAGGGAGAGCCGGGAGGATGAGGCATATCCATCTTTGGGATTAAGCAGCTAAAGCTAAGCTAAACTGAGCTGTTGATTTCTCTAAGTAGCTCAACTGGGGATGATACGTGGGGGGCGGGAGGCAGTGTGTGCAGGAGGAAGGAGTGCTGCAGGGTCCTTCTGCCCCGGCCCCTTGCAATGCCAGATGGAACTGGACTAGGTGTACACAGCCTTATCCTTAGGCCTTGTTGGGGATCAGGTTCCTAGCTGAACCCCTTAGTGGCCCACAGGCTGCCACAAAAAAACAAAAACAAAAAAAAACCAAAAGCAAAAGTAGCAAGAAAGCTCTGCCCCAACCACTGAAAGTGTTGGGCATGCAAGACTTCCTTTCCCACAGCAGCACAAGCCAAACCCTGTTCTACGTTCAATTCTAAAGAAGGTCTGTGAGTAGGCTTCTACCTGTAACCTGGCCACTGTGGCCTGCACGGTCCAACAACAAGGATGTGGTGCAAGGGCACCAGATCAGAGCAGGAGGCCTAGGTAGACCTGGCTTCTGAGTGACTGGCCTTATCTGTGATCCCCTGTGAAACCATTTCCAAATAAACGTACTTGGGGTTATTATCAGTGAGAGTAAGAGTTTTCACTGAGACTGGGGAGGAGGCCCAGGATTCCTCAGATCTGCCAAACACAAAGCAAGACCAGAGGGTAAGGGTATGGAGGGAGAAGGCCTCAGATCCTAATCTATATAGAAAGAGAAAATTATTCTCATCATGTTGTAGGCCCTTCTGTGGTATCAAGTGCATCTCCAGCTCCAGGTTCACTTTAGGACACAGATGTTTAGGTCAAGCAGAGTCCTTTTGAATGTGCCCAGGGCAGGGGCACCCTAGGTCTCAATGATCTATGAAACTGTACAAGATGAAATGCTGATTGGAGTTCCCTGATGGTGTAGTGGCTTAAGGCTTCGGCATTGGCACTGTCAGCGCTGTGGCCTGGGTTCGATTCCCAGTCAGGGATCTACCCACATACCAAAAAAAAAAAAAAAAAAAAAAAAAAAAAAAAAAGAAATGCTGATTATTTAGGGCTCTCGGGCCCACAGACACATGAAATTCTAAAGCCCTAGAGACTGACTTTTCTAGCTTGCAGATAGTTGAGTAATATTCCAGAAACAGGACTTGGCCAGTTTCCCTGTGTAAGGTAGCAGCCCATCCCTCTTACATAAGAAAGTATTGTTTATTCTCTCGCAGGATTCAAGAGGCCAGCTCCTCCTCAACTGGCTGACAGGGCGGGGCCCAGCAGATTCCCCAAGGAGCAGCCAAGGGCAGTCCTGTGGGAATTAGGCTCATCTAGTGAAGGCTTTGACCCACCCAGGCATCCGGAGGGGGTGGGATGGGGTGGGTGAGGTGATAACAGTTGCATCTGTGAGGTGCTGGGGATGCCATTTGTGGGCCAAGTTCTCTAAGTCTAAATAGTTTTATTTTTAAGTATAATTGACATACAATATTATATGAGTTTCAGGTGTACAACACAGTTATTCATCAGTCTAAATACTTTTAAACCAATTTACATAAATATGAAAGGAGGAGGATTAGATGGGTACAGAGAGAGGCAGTCTTTAACTAGAAATATCCTTAATAGGTGTTGGGGGGGTGTCTGTCTGTCTGTCTATCTGTCTATATAGGACCAGTATAAAGAATTTTTAAACAATGAAAGTGAAAGCCCTTCTCTTACCCCTCCCCAAGCCCCAGCAAGGGGCTAAACACTGTTAACAGTTAGTGCACATCCTTTCAGATACTCCGTGCAAACATATTTCTAAAATATGTGCATGTTATTGTACAAGCTGCTTTTCCACTTAATATATTGCGGGCATCTTTTCATGTAATACAGAAAGCTCTGAATGCTCTTTATTTTTTATTTTTTTTTATTTTTTTTTTATTTTTTTTTTTTTTTGGTATGTGGGTAGTTCCCTGACTGGGAATCGAACCCAGGCCACAGCGTTGACAGCGCCAGCGCCCGAAGCCTTAAGCCACTACACCACCAGGGAACTCCCTCTGAATGCTCTTTAACAGCATAGTTTTCCAGCATAGTTTACCCACCCTGGCTGGACACTTAGGTCGTTTCCAGTTTGTCTATTAATCATCCTGCAAAGAATCTGAATGTCCTTGTCCAGTTACTTCCTTAGGGAAAATTCTGAGGAGTAGAATCTCTGGGTCAAAGGCCTGCCCAGTTAAAATGTTCCTATGTGTTAGGGATGACCACTCAGTTCAGCCTGGGAATGCCAACACGTGCAGGGCCCTGTGTTTCCTTCAGTCCATGCCACCATGGACCACTTTATCCCTCCCTTCAGAAGCAGGGCATCACCATGGGTAGCCTGAGGCCACACCCCATCAATCTCTGTCTCTCGTGGTCCTTATTCCACACTGCATTCTCCTATGTGACAATAAAACCATGTCAAAACCTCTGTTCCCATCCCAATTCATCAGACCTAATGAACAAAAGACTGGGAGCCCTAATCCTACTGATGATGGGGTGGTAAGTTCCTGAGATGTAGGCTGTCAATCCCTACCACTTCTAAAGCAGAGTCTTGCTTACCTGAAACATATCTCCATTGATTGTGGCCCCCATGTCCTCAGCTGAAAAGAGAACAAGGAGACAGCATTACTCGTTGCTCAGGTTATAGCAAGCGTGGAATGGCCCTATATATTAGCTCCCTGAGCCAACCTCTGTATATACCCATGCATACACATACCGACCTCTCCAACATAGACAACTGGATACATAAATGACTTGGGCTCGTTCCTTGACTGTTCACCACACTTCCTCACAGCCTTTTTTTTTTTTTTAATTCATTTTTATTGTTAGACTTATTGGGGTGACATCTGTTAGCAAGGATTACATAGGTTTCAGGCATACAATTCTACAGTGCATTGTCAACTTGATCACAGCCTTTATCATATTTGATTTTCACCACAGCCTTGTGATGAAGTTGTCAACCCATTTTCCAGATTCTCAAACTGAGGCTCAGGGAAGCTATGTGATTGCCCAAGGTCATCAAGTCAGTAACAGTGCCTCACCTACCTGCAATGGATGTACCCCCTGCTGCAGCTGGGAATGGCCCAACTGTCTGTGGAGCCTGAGCCTGGTGGGCACGTAGAGGTGCCGTAGGCTCTGGGTGCAGTCTGCTAGAGCTAAGGAAGTGGGACTTGTGTGTCTGCCTCTACCTGGGGTGCCCTGAGCAACTGCTCCAGCTGGGAGAGCAAGAACTACAGTCCCCACCAGGCAGCAGTTGGCCTATTTTTTCCTTCTTCTGACCCTCCCAGAAGGATTTCATTTTGCCCTCAACAATGACTCCTCCATCTGATTAGTCACAAACTCCTGTGGCTTCTGCTGCAACAATGACCCTGAAAGTCGCTCTCCACTCTCTGCCTGCTGCCTGGCCCCAGCTCCAGCTCTTGCCTGCCCATGTAGCTGCTTTGGTTTGTCTGCTCTGCTAGTGACAAATACCTAAAGGCACCCACCTGTGTCCTTTCTCCTCACTACTGTCTTCCCAGAGCCGGCATGGTACCTGCAACTTAGTGAGAGTCAGAAACTATTTGTTGAATAAGTGAATGAATAAATGCATTAAAAAAAGAATGAATGAATGGTTTTTGTCCATTCACAGGTCTCCCTGACTGCAGCTTCATCCTCTCCCAACCCTCCTTCAGACCACACCCTTATCTATGCCACTCCTCTGATTAAAAACCTAATAAAAACAAACGAAAAAAAAATCCAGTTCCTGGGGAACTTCGTGGTGTATGAGTCCTCAAGGACTCAGTGGGTGCTGATCCCTCTGCCTGGAGGGCCCTCCTGCCATCTCCAGGTGGGCTTCTCTTTATTTTTTTGGAGGGTGGTTCCCTGGCTGGGAAGCGAACCAGGCTGTGGCATTTAGAGTGCCGAAGCCTAGCCACTGCACCACCAGGGAGCCCCCGGGTGGGCTTCTCCTTTCACTCCGGTCAGCCTCTGCTCAGACACTGCCTTATTACCGACCGGCCTTCCTTGACCACACTTGACACTCCCCTGCGGTATCCCCGCTCCCCGGCAGTATTTCCTCCATAACACCACAGCCTGATAGGCTTATTTGGATATATGTTTATGTCTTCCCCACTTCAATGGACCCTCCATGAGGGCAGGAACTTTATTTTGTCCACTGCTGGGGCACAGCACCTCATGCCTGGTACATAATAGGGGCTCAATAAATATTTGTCAATGAGTACATCGAATCTCAGACCATAGCACTTGAGAATCTTTACAACCTAGCCCTCCTCATTTTTCTTGCCTCACTGCCCACCAGCTCCTCCCACAAAGTATACTGGCTTCCTCCTTCCCCAAACACACCACTCCATACCCCATGCCTTTCTTCCTTCTTCCCTTTCTAAAGAATGCTTTTTTGGATCCAGTCACTCTCTAAGGTCCAGTTCACAAGTCACCTCCTTTGGGAAGCCCTCCAGTATTGCTCCTGCTTCCCTACACACTGATGGAAGGTCTCAGCTCTAGTGTATCCCAGAATACCCTATAGCATCCCCCATCCTCTCATGCAATTACTTGTGACTCCCAGTGACCTTGTACTCCTTTATCAGGCTCTGTATCCTATTCAGCTCCAGAAGGCTCCTACACAGAATGGGTGAGCAGTAAGTGTGGGCTAAATGAAGTTGAATTGCTTTTTAGAGCCCACTGTTATCTGCAAGGCCCGTCTGAGTCCTCTCAGAATCTGCAGTGCCTCCTAGCAAAAAGCCACAGCAGGCCACATGAGGTGACCACAGATGGACAAGTATCCCTTTACCAGCTGGCGAGAGCTGTGAGCAGCAGTGACAATGCTTTCAGCCTGGGGAGTGAAGGGAGGGACACTTAATCCATGGAAATTATCCCTGGTTGATATAAATTATAGTCAATCCTGTTTTCAGAGTCAAACAGTGATTGATTCTGACCAGCTACATCAGCTATCATCCCAACTCATTCAGATACGTCTTCTCCTGTCTGAGTGGCCTGGGTCCTATATCAGGTGGGATCATGGGATTTCAGTGGCAGCATCTTCCCCTGGGGTATCTCCTCTCCTCCACCAGGGCCTTACATTACCATGGTCCATTCACAGTGATGCTGCTCTGTACACTGGCCTCTCTGGAGTGGAAGGTGTACCACCCCACACCACCCTAACTAGTCCTAGGCTTAGGCCCATGCTGACCAGTCCCAGGCGCAGGCTCACAATGACTTTCAGAAAGTCTCTTGGGGAGTTCAGTTCCCTGATGGTGTAGTGGCTAGGCTTCAGCACTGTCAACGCTGCGGCCTGGGTTTGATTCCCAGCCAGGAAACTACCCACATTAAAAAAAAAAAAAAAAAAAAAAAAGGAGGGAGAGAGAGAGAGAAAGTCTCTTGGCTCCATGAGTGATCCTCTGGAAATGAAGTTTCAGACTCTTTGGGAACCCACAAACCCCCCCACACACACAGAATTACGAGTCTGTGTTCCCACAATGCTTTCTGATCCATCTATTGTACTTTTATAATCATGTGTCCACAGTCAAGAGGCCGGCAGAACAAGAACACAGCAGACACGAGTCCCAGACATAACGCCTAGGTGTTGCTTCCCTCAGGTCCCTGACCCCTTTTGGAATGGGTGCAGGCAGGGTCCAGAACATTCCTGGGAGCTGAGGCCCAGCAGGGCAAACAGGCTTGCCAGGAACTGACTAGGCAAGTCAGTGGCAGACCCGGGCTAGGCGCTCAGTAACCTCGGTGTGAAAAGGTAAACCTTCTGGGTCCTACCCAAGGTGATGAATGGAAACAGTGTCCATTGCTCAGGCTGGAGAGACTCAATATGGCTCAGACTCAGGCCTACACCAGACACCTCTTTCCCCAGGGGCACCTGGGGCTCAAGTCAGGGCGCTCAGCCCAGGGTAATCATCTAAGTAAGAGATAAGACTTGGAGGTTCTGACAGGCAGCAGTAGCGGAAGCCAGCTTCCACCCAGCTCCCAGCAGGCCAAGGCACAAGTTCCCCACCCATCCTGGTTTCTGGCATGCAGCGCTGCTCCAGGGATTAATTGCTCACATCGTGTAGGCCTAGGAGGGCGGATCAATTCCATCTGTCCTGGCCACCTATTGAGCTGCCATCCCACAATACCTCCGAGATCCCTCTACTCCACTGAGTCTCAGAGACCCTCAGAGGATATGTCCCTTCTTCTCTCCCTGCCACCTCAGGCACAAGGCTAATATGTGCCCCACCCCTGCCAGAGAGGGAAACTTCCATACAGGTTGTGAGCCCTTGGAGCCCCTGGGGGAGGCCACAACCTGTTCAACTCCAAGATGCCTCTGGCCGCCTCAGCCTGACTTCTACCTGCCTCTCTCTCAGGAGGTTGTGACATCGGCTCTTTGGAGCAGGGCATCCCCCAGGCCAAACCAGATTGGGTAAACTGGTAGTCTCAAGGAAGAGGTGTGGACGAATGAATACTGGTATGCAAATGTGGGCAGGCATTTCCTGGAATGTGTGAGGGTCCATGCTGAGGTTCTAGAAGCTGCAGCTTTTTCAGACCTTCACTGCTGGCTTGGTTGGGTAACAAAAGATCTCCCCTCACCCCTACCTCCCATTACCTCCCAGAGGAACTGAGCCATAGCATTTGAAAGAGCATGGAGCCCAGGCTTAGGAGGCCTGGATTGGATTAAGTCCCAGATCTGTCACTACTACGCTGGGACTTTGGGCAAAATACTCAAGCTTCCTGGGCCTCCAATTTCTTTTGTTACAAAAGTCTTGTATTTCTCATAGCAAGGGACTCCAGAGACACTCAAAGCTCCTCAACTCCCAGGAACTGTCTTATTCGTGTTTGTATCCACAGTGGGCCTGGCTCACAGTACATGCTCACTAAATGTTGAATAAATACAAATATAACAATGACTATAAGGAGCCTTATTTGTAAACATTTTTTTTTAAATAAGTAAGCTACCACTTAATTCCAACAGGCCCATAAACCTCCACCAAAATAACAATATTAACAGGAAGCAAGGGGTGTTTTGGATGCACCTAGGAAGGTGGTATCTACTTTTTTACTAAGTATCTTAAGAAATTATTTTTGTCAAGCCAAAAACAGAACAGATCATCATGGATGAACATGCTGTTACAAGGACCAGGCCCAGAACCCTGAGTCTGAAGCCTTGGACCACCTTTGGAAAATGCCAGAGGGCAGGGTCACATCTGACTGAAGCCCTTTGTGCCCTGCCCCTACCCTGGAGTCTCAGAGCCAGGCATTGGGCCAGGTGGAGAGGGCTTAGAGTCTGAGAGAAATATGTTTATATTGTCACTCTGCCACTTACTAGTTGTTTTAGTACTGTACTTTTTGAACTTCAATGCTGCTATCTCGGAAATGGGTTTAATAATACATATAAAAGTATTAAATGTAAGTAAAGTGCCTAGCCTAGTGACTGCAGGATGGCAGATGGTCCCCAGAGAAGCTCTGTGAGTTCTTAGAGGACCCAGTATCCCCTGCTTGCCCAGCTGTAGGAGGGAGCTAAGTCTGAGGGTCAGAGAGGGCTGCAGTTCTGCCCACCCCTTCAGAGCTTAGCTGGAAACCCTGAGGCTCAGGCAAGATTCTCAGGGCTGGGCACTACTGGATTCCAAAGCCAGGTAGTGGTGGAGCTGGCCTGGGGATGAAATGTCATGATCAATTCTTATCCCAGGAAGCTACCAGATCCACAGCCCCAGGGGGGGCCTCAAATAGGAATCTCCAAAGATTTCTCCCATTTTCCCCCAGGTCCTCCTCACATACGCACAGCCCCCAGGCCTCTAAGGCTAGGCGTGGAGGCCCAGTCTGCGCTTGCCCGGTACCGCGGTGCGAGTCCCAGGCCCCCCAGTTCCCAGGCCACTGCGCTGACTCACCCCCATTTGCGGGTCCCGGCTGCGCGAGGGCCGCCTGGACTCCGGCAGGTGCCCCGAAACCTTCGTCATTCTCGATGCCCGCGATCTCACTCTCTTGCTGGGCCAGGAAGGCAGCCGCCGGGTCCTCCTCGGTCGCCTCCGGGGCCCCGCTCTCCGACGACGAGAAGAAGCCAAAGTCATCAGCCATTTTCCCCGCGTCCCTGCTGGAGCGTCCGCCTGGCGCCCGGCTCAGCCCGGCGCGTGTCCGGCGCTGCGCCCAGCGCCCGCGACGCTGTCACTCGAGCGCCCAGGGAGCCGAATTCGGCTGTGACAGGCCCGGCGTGGCGGACCCGCACTTCCTTTCCGCCACCGGGCCAGGCTCTCCTGTCACTGCGGTGCGGACGGGAGGAGCCGGGACGGGAATGCGGTGACGTCACCGACCGAGGGAGGGGGCCCACAGGACGGCCGGAGGTCGCCTCGCGGCGGCCACAGGAGGGCAGCAGCAGGACGCTGGCGCAGACCGAGGGGCCTGGAGGCCGGGGCGGGGCACCCCCACCGCTCTCCCTGCCAAAGGGATCATTTTCAGACACCAGGACATGGCACAGTTCTGGCGCAGTCTAGAGGCCACGCGTACTGGACAAAGTGGCCATAGCGTGCACAGGGCCACCGCGGGCAGGCACTCGGGCCTCAGAAGCAGGGAGGGTGTGGTCGCTGATCCTTGCTCCTAATCCACTCTGCGAAGTTTCTTCACCTAAATTAGGTGGGCCAGGGGTGTCCAACTTTTTGGCTTCCCGGGGCCACATTGGAAGATAAAGAATTGTCTTGGGCCACACCTAAAATAGCCGAAGAACTAAAAAAAAAAAAAAAAAAAAAAAGTCTTTGCATAATTTTCATAATGTTTTAAGAAAGTTTACAAATTTGTGTTGGGCCACATTCAAAGCTGTCCTGGGCCGCATGCAGCCCTCCGGGGTGGCAGGTTGGACAAGCTTCAGTCCTAAATTGGGTGGATATAATAAATCTCTCTTTTTTTTTTTT
>PVJL010019538.1:0-13645 GCA_004026885.1 Lyroderma lyra | reverse complement strand
GGGTGCTGTGCCTCCCAGGCCCCGGTGGGGACACCCAGGGGACAGTCCTCTCACTAATTACTTTGTGGGCTTTGAAGCCGGTCAGCGGAAAGCCATGGTGGGATTTCACAGTGGGGGGGGCCCTGACCATGTGGCTCAGAGCCTCCCTGGGGACCCCTGGGAGTGGCGGATGTGCTTGGTGACATTCAGCAAGTGGCTCGCTCCTGGGGGGACGTGTGAATTAGTGATCACAGGCGTGCGTACTGCCAGCCGGCACGGAGGGACCTTTACATAAAAGGGAGACGCGTCTCCTGCGGGCTCCCCCCCGGGGATGGGGGGGGCTTGCACAGGACATTGGAGACGCTGCCCTGGACTCAGCCGGGGAATGGGGGTAACACCGAGGTGCTTGGGGGGAACGCACGGACCGTGCCCGCCACACACGGACATGCCCGGTCTGCGCTGGCCAGACGTGGTCCTCGTCCTGTCCTGGGCAGATGGCACAGAGACGCCAGCAAAGGCCAGCAGCCCCGGGAGGCCATCACCCTGCCAGGCCGTCTGTGCCGGGGGCAGACAGTGTCCCTCGGGGCGGCCCTGCCCTTGATTTCCTCATTTCCTTTAAACAACAACAACAAAAGCTACTTGGAGGTAAATTTAATATTCATTATTGGATCCAGCGATTAAAAATGGAGTCGGGTTGTTCATGTCCGTGCTCCCTGCTGGACTGAGCTCGCGTGCGGCCTGGGCAGGGGGGCTGGGGGCTGGGATTTAGGCTTCAGGTGTAGCTGGTGGAAGCACGTGTCTCTGGGCAAAGGTGAAGGTCAGCACGCGTCACCTGGGACGTCACTGAAGGCGTCTGGGAGATGACCGCGAACCGCATGGCGGATTCGGAGTGTTGGTGGTCACACCCCACCCACACACTCTCCTTGGGTCCGATCGTCGTTATCCAACAACCATCAGTCATGCAACCGGCTCTTAGCGAGCCTCTCCCTGTGCGTCATGACGGTGCCGGGCGTCGGGGACACAAAGGTGGAGAATCGGGATCCCGGGGGGCACAAGGATCGGTTCAGGGGTGGGGACGCGACCTTCCGTCTTGCCGTCCACATGACGCCAGGACTTGCGTTGAACAGTCCAAGCGAGAGGTGTTTCCTCCTGTGGGTGGGGGCAGAGGGTAGGTGTGAGGTCCGGAGCAACAGCAGTCGTTTTGTGACGGTGAGGGAAGCTGGGCAGAAGAGCAGAGCCCAGAGCCGGCGCCCGGTCAGACGCCGCCGGAAGCCCGTCCAGCGGCCAATAGTGCGCTTTCGCCAACGTCCACATTCCTTCTCTTTAAACCGGTGTGTGGACCCAAGAGTTCAAAGTGAAGTGGACACGTGTCTGTGCCTGCCAGCCACAAGGCTCACACCGGCTCTGTGATGTGGAGACAGGCAGCCCCGCTGGACCGATGAGAACACCGGGCGGGAGCAGGAGAGGCCGTGAGCGGCAGCCCCAGGCCCGTGCGGGCAGCTTGGGCTAGGCGCGCTGGGCGAGGGCCACGGGCAGCTGGGCCTGAAGCGGCCGAGGGGCCCCAGCGGGCTCTGGGCAGGAAAGACGTGAGCCTCGCCACGCGGACAGCCTCTGCGGTGACAAACGCCCTCATTGCTGCTCGCGGGGCCGGCTCCATGTTTATGTAGATGCATTCCAACCTGACACTCGGACCACCCGCCCCACTCCCGGAGGAAACGCCGCTGGTGGGGCCTGACCTGCAGGTGGCTCCCAACGTGGCCGGTGTGGTGGCTCTGCTGGGGACGTGCAGTCAGGAGGGGGGACACACCCAGGCTGTTGGGAAGCAAAATCCCAGACGTTGGGAGGTCTGGGAGCTTTGCTCTGGAGACAGCTGCATTCCCCTTGTGCAGAGCTACACACTTCCGCTCTGCTCACTGGGTCCTCTCTGCAGTCCTGCAGGGGGACAGCCATCGGTCACTATCCCCCTTGGCCTCTGAGGACATCAGTGCCCAGAGAGGTCAGTTCAGTTCCTCAGTTGCACAGCTGATCAGGGCGCCGGCCAAGGCCTTTGGCCCCTGAGAACTGAGGGCTCCTCCTGCTGGACCCACTGCCCGTCCCGTGCAAACGCAGAGGGAAACGTAAAGATTCGACAGCAGCGTGCGCCCCGTGAGCCCGGGGACCCGGCTCTGAGGGCCACAGCTGGCCCTGGGGACTTGTCACTTATCATTGCTCCTGCGTCTCCTCAGCAACGCATCTTGGAGTGCTTCCTCGCGAGATATTTAGGGCTGCCCCTGTCTTCGTACCCTCGGCAGTGTGGAATTCCGCCACGTGAATGTGTCCTCATCTATCTGGTTGCTGTTGGGACATTTAGGCCACTTTCATAAATCGTTTCCAGTGTCAATGGCACTGAAATGAATGTCCTCGTGATATTTTTTAAGCAAGTTTTTAAATCCAGTATCCCCGAGGGTGGGGGGACACGTCTTTCCCACTCACCCCATTCGGGCCACCTCCTCTGGGTCCTGTCCCCAGTTGTGACCACCAGACATATCCAGACACGGCCACATGTCCCCTGCTGGAGACCCCCTGCTCAGACCCTACGTGGCCCTCAGCACTGCCCCATGGGGCAGGGGACCGAGGCACCGGCATGGCTCTGGCCCAGGACAGGAGCAGAAGTGAGGCGGCTGTGGTCAGCCTGTCCTGCCAAGGGCCCGGCGGAGCCGGGGGATGTGCCACGTCCAAGCACATGGCCTTTTTGTGGTGGTGACCCGGCTTCCTGGCGCACGCGGCCCCACGGTGCTGTAAAACCTAACCGAACACCCTAGTAACTTCTTGCAGGAAGGGTGGGGTGGGGGTCTCAAGGGACCCCCTCCCCACCAGGCTGTCTTCCTCCTGTTTCACCTGCCCTTCAAGGCCCCTCGATCTTCCTCCTGGAGATGCAAAGGGTCTTTGCTTACGATCACTCCTTTTCTTTTTGTTTTTTAATCGAGGTATAGTTGATAGAAAACATGCTGGTTTCAGGCTTACAATGTAATGATTTGATATGTGTCCATACTGCAAAGTGATCACAGGAAGTGGAGTATCCACCACCGTACATAGTTACAAAGTGTTTGTTTGTTTCTTACGATGAGAACTTACAGGTTTCATCTCTGAGCTCCTGTGGGGGAGGAGAGCAATTCCCCTTTCCCCCACCCCACCTCGGTTCCTTTCACTGGCCGAATTGTGACAATGAACAGGAGGCAGAGTGACAGGACAAAATCAGATTTAATCTCAGGTGCCCGGGATCCCTGCAGACGTGAGAGGCTCAAAGACAGGGCGAGTGGTTGAGGCATCGAGACATCCTGAGTCAGGAAGGAGGTAAGGTACCTGGAGGGGCTTCGAACGTCATTGCAGGATGAGGAGAGCAGAGGAAACAGCTCGCCCCGCCCCGTGGTCAGGTCCAACGTTCTCTGATCATCTCGTGTGTGCGAGGCCTCTGACTGAAGTGCTTCTAGGTGGTTCCATGGAGCGGCAAAATTTCCTCTTCGTCCTGAAGCTAAAATCGCCTGCAGCTCAGGGCAGTCAGTCTGCACGCCATTCAGGCACATCCGTTCTGCATCCCGCACTCCTGCCAAATACACAAGACCGCGCTGTTTCCTGAAAATTCCACGCTGTGTAGCCCTTCCCCATGACTGCGGCAACCACCCATCTGTTCTCGGCCTCTGTGAGCTCAGATTTGTCTTTCTTTTTTCAGAATCCACGTATCAGGGAGATCATACGGCGTCTGTCTTTCTCTGTCTGACCTATTTCGCTTAGCTTCATGCCGTCAGGGTCTATCCAGGGCGTCACAAAGGGCAAGATTTCCTCCTTTTTCATGGCTGAGTAATATTCCGCTATAGCCATGTACCACCTCCTTTTCTATCCATTCATTGTCAGTGGACACCTTGGTTGTTTCCGTGTCTTGGCTACTGTGAATAATGCTGCTATGAACACGGAATTGCTTTTTTTTCTTTTTTGCTCTGGATTTGTACAACTTCTTTATATATTTTGGGTATCAACCCCATATCAGATACACGATTGCACAGTCTCTCTCCCTTCTGTAGGCTGACTTTTCATTTTGTTGATGGTTTCCTTTGCTGTGCAGAAGCTTTTGACTTTGATGTTTATTTTGACCTTTGTTGCCATTGATTTTGGTGGAAAAAAAAATCACTACCCATACCGATGTCAAGGACATTACCACCTATGGTTTTTTTTCTAGGAGTTTTATGGTTTTAGGTCTTATATTCAAGTCTTTAAATCCATTTTGGGTTAATTTTCGTGTAGGGTGCAAAGACAGTGGTCCAGTTTCATTCTTTTGCAGGAGCTGTCCAGTTTCCCCAACACCATTTATAAGAGACTGTCTTTATCCCTTTGCATGTTTTTGCCTTCTTTGTCATAGGTGAGCTGACATGTAGGTGTGGGTTTATTTCTGGCCTCCCGGCATTCTGTTCTGTTCATCTGGGTGTCTGTTTTTCTGCCCGTACCATGCTGTTTTGATTACTATAGCCTTGTAGTATGGAGATTTATTTGACTATTTGACATCTTTTGTAATTGCATATACGGTTTAGAATTGTTTGTTGTACTATCGTTCTGTGGCAAATGCCATTGGTATTTTGATAGGGATTGCACCGACTGTGTGGAGTGCTCTGGGTAGCCTGGGCACTTTAATGATGGTCATTCTTCCTATCCACAAGCACGGTGTATAGACTTCCATTTGTTTGTGTCTTCTTCAGTTTCTTGGCTGGCTCCGCTCCCCGGGGGAGCTCGGCTGGGTTGTCTCAGTTCTCAGTCCTCCACGTGACCTCTTCCTCGTGAGGTGCCCCACCCTCCAGGGCCTGTGTGTGCAGCAGCTCTCTTGGGCAGGACGGCCTGGTGGCTGGGTGCCCAGAGGAGCCGTGGCCTCTGCTGGGTTGTCACACTCTCTTGTTGGCCAAAGCAAATCACGGGGCCACAGAAGGGCTGGAATCCTGGAAGCGGTGGTTTGTGGGGCCCCCAACAGAGAGTCCACCACAGGTGGCTTCCGTTGGAATTGGGGTGGCAGATGTGGACCCTGTTTCCCTCTCAGGGCTCGGGGACCAGGCTGGTGAGTTGACAATTTTTTCCCACGCTTCTCCTGGGTCAGGCCATGCTGGAGTCCCTGACTTCCTGTATTTTCTTAGCTTAATGAACCTGAACCAACAGGTAATGGGTAATCTCCCTGCTTCTTGCCTTGGATGGCTGGTCTTCGCTGTCCCCCTGGTGGGCTTGGAGCATCTGTGTAATTTTTTGGTGCATCTGACCGGTTGGTGCTGGGCCTCGTGGGGGAGGAGCCTGCCACTCAGACGTCAGCATGAATGTCACGTGAAGACAGAGGCCCCTGGAGGGTGGGGTCCCCAGGAGGGGCATCCCCTGGTGGATGTGAGATCAGGGGTGTCAGGCCCTGGTTGTCATGGTGGTGGGAGCAGAGTGGGGAGGGCTGCAGTCAGGATTGTGACATGCAGCTGAAATGCCACTGAGCTCCAGGCGGGGAGGAGGTCCACGTCCTAGCATGGCACAAGACCCCCCCCCAAGACCCTGTGAGCCACGCTGGCTTTGGCTTCCTTGGTGTGACCCCACGGCCCGCAGGACCTCAGCTTTTGAAAGGGGTGAGAGTGACCAAGGTCAGAACAACAAGTCCAACAAGAGAACTGCATTTGGCAGTAACTAATGACAGGTATTCCTCTCGCCTCTTCTGGGTGCGGGTCCCTGGGGCAGGGTCTGCGGGTGGGGTGGGGGAGAAGCCTCCTACAACACTGATGTCCAGGGGGTTGGACCCTTTCTGGGGGAGTGAATCTGGACTAGGCATTCACACGGATTTCTGTCTCTCAAAGTCTTTCTTCATGGCTGAATCAGTCCTGAAAACCAAAATGACGCCCACACCCTCCAATGCTTCATGTCAATGGGGTGCCTGCCCTCCAACCTTGTGGTGACTCATTCAGTGCTGAGATGGCTCCACCTGGAACCCTCTTCTCCCTGGCTGCCTGGTGCCAGGAAAGGGCCACAGAGTCCGCCCCACCTGGGAAGTGGTCCCCTCACATCATCTCTCCTGTGTCCTTACCTGCTGGCCCCTCAGACCTTCTGGGTGATGGGGAGGGTTTAGCCCAGACCCTTTGGTCCTCACCAGGCAGGAGGCCACACCCTAGGAAGGCTCCACTTCCTTCTTTCCTTCATTCATCCATCCATCCATTCATCCATCATCCATCGTCCATCATCCATTATCCATCCGTCATCCATCTATCATTGATTCGTCATCCATCCGTCATCCATCATCCATTGTCCATCATCCATCATCCATCCATCCATCCATCCATCCATCCATCATCCATCATCCATCCATCATCCATCATCCATCCATCATCCGTCATCCGTCATCCATCATCCATCATCCATCCATCATCCATCCTTCCTTCCTTTATCCATCCATCATCTGTCTGTCCATCCATCCGTCCGTCCGTCCATCCATCCATCCAGTTCCTATGTTTTTAGTGCTCTTCATGTGCCAAGCCCTTCACTTCTCACTGAAACTACACAGCAGCTCTGTGGGCTCTCACCACAGGTGCTGAGCTGGGGACATTTCCTGCAGGGTAAAAGGTGCCTTGGATGAGAGGGAGGGTGACAGGATGGAAGGGATATTTGGGGGGATGGACCTGGTGTCAGTGATGGGGTGTGGTGGTCAGGAGCAGGCCAGGAAGGAGACAGATGGCCAGGGTGCAGGCTTCGTCAGGCTGTTCCCAGGGGCTGTCTCTGCCCTGCGTTCCGCGTGGGCACAGTGTGGGGAGGGCATGATTTACAAAACACAAGCACCCCTCCTCATCACCACGGCGTCTCCCGGCCCAGCTCGTCTACAGAGTTCTAGTCGTCAGCCTGCCTGACTCTTGTCTTTAGCTGCAGAAGGAAATTTGAAGATTATTTCAGTTAGAATCACATCACCCTGTGCAACAGAATTGGGGGTGGGGGTGGGGGTGGACATTATCTTTCTTGAACTCACGATGCTGCAAGGGGCGTTCCACGCTGTGCCTCAGCCTGCTAGGACGCCACAAAGTTGTCTCCATCCCTCCAGATGCTGAGGGACATCGGGATGAGATCTCACGACACACTGTGCCCGTCGTGGAGCCTGTGTCGTCCTGGACGAGAAGGAGAAGGAGACTGGGCACACTGCTGTCCTGTCTGGCAAAAGTCACAAGATAAACAAATAATGATTATTTAAAACCAGGGAGTCTTATAAGAATTTATTCATGAGTGCCTCACATTCTATATTAGATCTTCTGCTCCAGTTTCATTGTATTTTTTGCAGCAAATTTAGAAGATTGGAGTTATTCAACAAATGCCACCAGGCTAATAGCAGAAACGACGTCAGCGACAGAAAGTATCACACGTGACACGGTATGGGGCGCTGGTGAAGTGTGGGGCTCTCAACCCGACGGCCCGGGTTCCGATCCTGCCTCTACCACCTTGGACAAGTTATGTGGCCTCCCTGTGCCTCGGTTTTTCCCATCTGAAAAGTAGGGTGACAATGATAGCACCGACGTCCTAGGATTGTTGTGAGGCTTACGTAGTATCTGTAAAGCACTTGGGACAATAGTCACAGCTATGTTAGTATTTACTGTTGTTATCGCAACGTTTCAGATGACCAATATTCTATCCTCTGTCCAAGTGACAAGTGTCCCTAAGCAGATGACACAGAGAAGTGCTTTAAGGTCTGTCCATCTTCCATCGCTTGGGTGAGGAAAAAGTGCTGCAGATAGAAGATCGTGAGACGGAGACTTGGTTTAATGCCGTTCTGAGGCTTTTGTCGTCTCTAAACATCTCCCAAGTTTCATCAAAATAAAGACTCGTAATATCAGTCTAGCCCCAAAGGCCCCACAGGGCACCAGAAATTGAGTTAGATGTAAATAGGAGAGTAATAAATAAAACACGGGAAACGACGGCCCCGGACAGCTAGGACGGGCCAGAACACGCCGACGACACAGACGCCCGTGTGTGCGCGCTGTGGGGAGAGGGCGGGCCGGCCGCAGGAGGGCGCGAGCCGGACGTACTTCAAGAGCAGCCAAACTCACCTCTGACGATAGAGGTCAGGAGAGTGGCTATTTCTGAGGGGGGACGGCTTGAGGGGGCCTTCTGGGGTGATGGACACCTTCTGTGTGTCGATCCGAGTCGTGGCTGCATGACTGCATGCAGAGGCAAACGGTCACCGAATGGCACACGGCAGATACGAGTGCTTAACTTGCTAAAACAGACATCACGCGTGGAAAGAAAATCGATAAACGGACAAGCTCGTCTCCCAAAATGCCAGTTAGGATGTTCTAGACCCTGGGCCTCTCACGACGCACACACGTACTGCTGACCGTGAAATTCTGAGCCGAGGAAACCTCGGTGAAAAACGTTTTGCGGCTCACACCATCTGCTTTCTGCAGATGAAGGCGACTTTCTAAGGACTTTCGGTTAAGACAGATCCATAGCCGTGCGAATGACCCAGGGAGAGGCATTATTAAGTGTAAAATAAGTTGAAGGGCAGGGACTAGCCAGGGCTGCCCTGGACGAGTCCCTCACGTGGGTGTCAGTCCACAGAGGAGGGAGTGGCGCACGCTGGAGCCCTCTTCACCACCGACGGGGCTGCTCAGTGAGGAGGGGTCCGTGAAGTGGCATGCTACTCGGGGGCAGCGTGGAGGAACGAGACGTCCCAGGAAATACTAAGAATCCTGCTTCGTGGTGCTTGTCTATTTGCAACTCCAGAAGCCAGTAGCCTTGCCTCCAAGAGACACAAGTGGGAGCACTCAGAACGAAATTGCGGGACCAGATTTAGTAAAGGCTCGGGGTTCAGACGAGGTCGCGGCCTCACGTGCGACATCTTTAGCTCTTGAGTCCTGGGGATAGAAGGCGCTAAAGCCAGACAGCCCCGTGGCTGCGGAGAGGCTCCGTTCAGACTAAGGAAGCTGAAGGTTCTAGAAGAGTCCACTGCACGGGCATCTCCAAAGGCAGTCAGTGGTGCTCGGGAAAGAGAACAGTGTATATTTAGGGAAAAAAAGATGAAGAGAAAGAATGGAAACGATGAAGAAGAAATGACCTGAGCATGAGGTGACAGCAGGTCCTGGTGTCCCTTGCATGAGGGAGTTGACGTGTGTTGTCCCCATGCAAGTAGTAAAGTGCCCCTTCACTCTCTGGAAGGGTCTGGATTGGACTAAGTCACGGGATCGTCCTACAAGAGGACGTCAGCGGGGGGGACGGCTCCCTTCGGGGTGTGTGGGACCGCGGCCACCGCCGTGCGGCTCTGCTGCCACCTGCAGGCTGTCTGCGGGAGTGCCACTCCCTTCCCTGGTGTCCATGGCCTTGAACTTGACCAGACCTTCCCTGCAGGTGTGGGGCTGGCTGGAAGGAGGCAGGGAAGCCCGGGTCGTGCAGTCAGGTGGGCCCAACTGGACCCGACACAGCCAAGCTCCTCCGCTTCCCACCCGCCCATCCTGCCTAATTTTGTAAACGCAGAACAGGCCCAACTCAGAGACTTGAGTGGACAGACGGTGAGGCATGTGGGCGGAGCCTTGCTGAGACCATCGCCCCATCCCTGTCTTCCCCCGTTTTGAACAGGTCGTGCAGAAGGAAGGCCACTTGACCTTCCTGAGATCCTACTATGTGCTGGGCACAGAGTAGGTGCTTTACAGACGTGACCTCAGCTGCAATTTGAACGCAAGGGTCTCTCTTTGGGTCTCTGACTGGAACCATGTTTGCAAAACCCAGTGCTCGCCCTGACCGGAGGGGAAGGGACAGGGCATGAAGCAAGACACACAGACACACAGACAGCAGAGCTGGGACCGGGGGGCTCCCTGGGCTCTGATGGAGACACAGAGACCCCTCAGGCCTGCAGTGGGTTTGTTTTATGTCCCGAGAACAACAGGGGTGTAACTCTTAATTGTGAAACAGTGTTGCGAACCCCCGTCCTTTCGTCCTGTTTACGATTCCTCTGCCTCCAGGTGATGTTGTTTTCCTGCTGCCCCTCAGCCAGCCAGAAACCACATCCTGAGCAGTGTCCTTGTTCACCGAGTTCCGGGCAGCCCCGCTGGACCCCCGACCCTCGGATGCCAAGGGCACAGGCCGCCTTGCTAAACCCCTTTTCTCTCAGTGGCCCTGGCCTCTGGCTCACACGCTGCCCACATCTGTGAGCACTTTGATAAACAGACTCCGTCAGAGGAGACAAACCATGGCCCTCGTGTGGGACATTCCCTAAGGTGCTCTTTGTAAAACAACGGGCTCCAGTGCCCCCCCATTTCTTCCCCTTCCCAGCGAGCCCACCCACCTGTCTTCCTTCTCCTGCCTGGCATCCTCTCCGCCACATTGTTTTTGGGTAAAATAAACGTCATGGTGGGACTGGTCCCAGCCAGTAGGCCTCAGGGGCAATGACCTCAGATCCAGCACATGACAGCTCTGCAGCAGCCGGTCCTACCTGTGGCTTCCTGGGGCCACACATACAACACACACGCAGGAATGATAGCGGATGAGCCAAAAACAAAAAGTCACAAAGAAATCTCATCCTGTTGGGCCATAGGCAAAGCCGTGCTGGGCTACAGGTTGGACCTGCCTGCTCTGCAGGGTGAGTGTTTCCACCTTTGGGTGCAGAGAATTAGGTTGATCTCACCCCAGGTTCACGCCACCCTCTCACCACAGGAGCCCGTTTGTGGATTTATTATTATTTTTAATGTCATAAGAGTCATGTTCTTTAAGGACATGCACCACGCACGAGGCAGCAGCTCAGAGCCGGCGGTGGGAGACCCCTTCCGCCCGCCGAGAGCAGTTTCCTGGTTCCCTTTTGTCCCTTGTTTGATGGTAGCAAAACGCGCGCGGTGTGCGAGTTACCGCCTTAACCGCCGCCAAGTGGGCAGCTCAGGGAAGCCCGTGCACGTTGCTGGGCAACCGTCTGCAGAACCCCGTCCGCCTTGCGCAACGGCAGCCCTGCTGCACCCCTTAGACCACAGCTCCCTGTACCTCCCTCTCCCAGCCAGTGGCATCCCCGCCCCCACTGTGACCGTGACCATCCCAGGTCCCTCGTGGAAGTGGAATCTTCACACGGTACACTTGTCTTCTCGTGCCTGGCTCCCGTCACTGAGCCCCGTGTCCCCAAGGTGCATCCGCATTGTCACGTGGGCCAGAATGTCCCTCCCGTTTAAGGCTGGACAACACGCCCGTGTCTGTGTGGACCGTATCGTGTGTACCTGTCACCCGCTGATGACCACTGCGGTGAATAACACCGCTGTGAGCACGGGCGTGCCGATCCGTCTCTTCCTGTGTGAGGTCGTAGGGACACGGTTTGACTCTATTTTATCGTGACGTGGCCCTAGAGTAGATCTCCCCACTTTCTTTTCAGCTGTTTCCCTCGTTATGTGACGTGTGCTGTGTGCGGCGGCTCGTTCCGGCTCACGTCATGCCGTGAAGCCCCCTCCTGGCTGTCTGCGGCCGGAGGTCCCTCTCTGTCTCTCGGGGGGACCGCGCCGGAGAGCAGCGATCCTGAGAGCCCGAACACCGGGCTGGGGCAAAGCCGTGGCACTCTGCACCAAAAAACAAACAAAACAAACCCTCCTGCCCACGTGGCAGGAGGTATGGCCAGGGAACGTGCCTCCCAGCTCTGTGCACGAAGATAGAGACGCCGTGCCCACCGACGGGAGAGCAGATGGTAGATGGGGGTGCAGGGGGAGCGTTTCCCCCCGTCTCTTTGGCTTCCGTGTGGCTGGTGTGGGGACACGGGTTTTCTTGCAGTAACCCGGGCTGGGTGGCTGACTTTGGGGTGCTCCTGCCCTAAAGTAAGAGAGAAGAGGATGAAGAGCCCCGGAGAGAGGCTGAGGGCCTGGGGTGCAGGGGCGGGGAGGGCAGCACGTCTAAGACATCACCTCGTACGGGGGTGCTGAGTCCCCTGAATCACCGCAGGCTGCCATCTAGGAGCACCTGCCGAGTGCCTGACGGTGCCCTGAGACCGTCATTCTCACCTGCCTGGTGCCAAGTGCTTCGTGCCTACGAGGTGTGATAAAAAGACACGGGGACTGTAGAAATAAAAACAATATATGTCACAGTGACAGACACATTGCCACTAACCCCCACCTCGCTTCGAACACACGTGTCCCCTCATTCCCGCCACTTCCTGAGACAGTCCTGGAAGTCCTCTTGCGGGACGGTCTCTAGTGGCCCCGTTGTGGCCGCCTCGATGTCCTGAATCGATTCGAAACATTGACCTTTCGTGTGGTCACGCTGACTTTGGGGAGGAGCCGGAAGTCGGCCGGTGCCCGATCCGGTGACTAAGGTGGTCGAGGACGCCCCGTCATGGTTTTTTGGTGACGGACATTGCCGTACCCAGAAGCGACGTGTGACCAGAATCGGCTCGGGGGTGATCGAAAGGGTCAGTGAACGTTTAAGCTAAAACATAACATGTATTCCCACACGAGACGCATCGGTCGAAGCGAGGCGTGTTTTGAGGGGGACTGACGCCCGTCGTTCACAGCAATACGTTTTTATTTGCACATTTGCTGTATTTTGGGGATCACCCCTCATATGACCGTCATTAACACCTCCATCCCCTCGCGAGAGGGCCCAGCCGGGGCCTCATGGGCTGCCGTTCGACGGCCGCACGGCTGGACCGTGGCCAGGCCAGGACGCTGGTGTCCAGTAGGAGAGAAACCTCCGCGGGCTCAGGCTGGCTTCCTCCCCAGACGGATCTTCCAAGCAGATGGCCACCCCTCTGGTCTCTCCCATGCACAGACCGCCTAGAGCTGCTGGCTGTCCCCTTGCCCAGTGGCCTGGGTCCTGGCTTGGTTTCCTCTCCAGGGAGCCCTCTGTGGGCCGAGGACAGCACTGCACCCCATCCCCTCCCACGCCTCTGTCCGGCGGTCTGGGTCTGTTTTCCTGCCCTCCTCCCCTCTGACTCTCATTCTTCTCCAGACCCCACCGCCCAGCGTCCAGCCAGTGGAAACCCCGGCGGCTGTTCTGGGCACCATGGCTGCTTCATGTCAGCTTCAGGGGTCAGCAGACGGGATGGCTCCGCTGGGTACCCCCTGGGCCTCTGCCTTCTGGAGTCTGGCTGGGCTGCGGGCCCTGGGCGTCCTGTCTGGGGACACGGGGACGCTTGGGAGCAGCACTCCAGCATGTCCCCGCCTCCTTGATCCAAGTGCGGTCAGCACAGTAGTAATTACAGCTACGCTGAGCCAGGCCGTGTGCTACAAGTTGTCACGTCGACCACTCCTCCCCCCGTTGCTAATTTCTGTTTTTCAGATAAAAAAATCCTGAGGCGGAAAGCTGTTCAACATTTTGCAGCTAGCACAGTGGCAACCCCGGCCGTCCAGCTCCAGGGTCCTGGCCCTCAGCCGTGTCGGCAACCCAGAATTCATGTGCCCACGTTTTCAGTTCCATTTTAAGCGGGTGACTCTGTGTTTGTGGGCTCTCCCCGAACCAGAGCCACCGAGCTAGCCATTCACCGCGGACACGTAAAAACTCACGAACTCTGGGAAACAGAAAACCGGAGCCACACGGCCTCACCGACATCGTAGCCCACTGCTTTATTACTTTTTCCGTTGGCCTAGTTTGCTGACAGTCCGTGAGCTAATCATCAGCCTGCCCTGAGCAGTGCACACACGCACACGCACACATGCACACACGCACACACACGCGCACGCACACACAC
>PVJL010019537.1:0-13615 GCA_004026885.1 Lyroderma lyra | reverse complement strand
ACGCGCACGCGCAACACACACACGCACGCACACACACGCGCGCACACACACGCGCGCACACACACACACACGCACACACGCACGCGCGCGCACACACACGCGCACACACACACACACGCACACACGCACACACACACAGAGAAAAGGGAGAGAGAGAGAGAGAAGGAGAGAGAGCAGGAGGAGATGCACCAAGAGACAAAGACCCACTCAGCCAGCAAGCCTGGAAGCGGGGAGAGAGCTTTAGAATCCCGGAGGCGGACGCCGGACAGCCGCCCCCCACCCCCGCCCGCCCCGTCCCCAGCGAACCCCGCCCCTTGCCCACGTCCCCTGTGAGACACGCCCCTCGCACGGAGACCCCACGCACCCACTGACACGCAGCCAGCCCGTCGCGCTCACGCTCGCCCGCAGGGCCGCTGCCATCGCCTCCCGGCTCCCCCGACTCCTCCTCCCCGCCGAGTTGGCATCGGGACGGGGTCTGCACGGACACGGCCCGCCTGGACCGGGCACAGGCACCCTCCAGAAGCTGGGAGAAGACAGGGACCAGAGGGTGGCGGAGAGGAAAGCGAGGCACTCCTCCCGCCTGGACCCCAGCGCCGAGCGTGTGGCCAGATATTATTTTAATAAACCCGACACGTCTCGCCCTCGTGCCAGCTGCCACACACCCTCTCGTCCTGTGGATCTCATTTATTCCTCATTAGCAAAATCACCTGTTTGTCAAATGGGGACAGCTTGGTGAGACAGTAAATTGCGCCGAAGCTGAGCGGGGCTTGGGGACCACTGCCGGCAGCCGGGAGGGGACTGGGGACAAGCGGGAAAGAGCGATGGAGGTGACTTAGGGTCCAACGTCACTCTGATCCCAGGGGCAAGTCCCCTGATGCTGGCAGCCCCATCCCCACGCCTGCTCCAAGCGCTGATCAGCACCCACACAGGACCGCGGCGGTGGACCCAGGGCTGGAGCTAGCGGGGCGGGGGACATCAGCTTTTCTAAGGACGCCCGGTGGGGAGGGTGCCAGTCACGGTTGCCTGGGAGAGGCAGGAAGTGGGCAGCCGGCTGGGGAGGAAGTGTGCTGGCCCAGTGGACTGCCTACGACACGGCAGCCACGCGTTTCTCCAGCAAGAAGGCGAGACAGCCCACCGTGCGTAAGGGCAGGAGAGCTGGAGTCAGGCAGGGCTGGCTGTGCAGGCTCAGGGAAGTGGCTTGGCCTCTCTGAGCCTCTCACTGGCAGAAGCTGTAAGGCGGGGGCTCATGTCAGTGGGGTTGCCCAGGCGACTGATTATTCCGTGAGATAGCACAAGGACTTTTAGTTAACCCCGTGGATCCAAGATACTATTTCTAGCTATAACACATGTTTAAAGCCACAGATGAAATATGTCACATGTTCTTGCTCATTCTGTCTTCAAGGCCCAGTGTGTGTCTTCACTCACCCCGCGTCTCAGACGGGCCACGTTTCCCGTGCTCAGTGGCGACGAGGAGCCTGTGGCGGTGGCCACCATGTTGAAAAGCACAGTTCTGACCTTGGCCAGTCACGACCGGCAGTTGCTTGAAAATACAGAGTCTCATAGATTCCCCCAGACCTCTTAAAGCAGAACCTGCCCATTCTTTTTCCACTTCTCTTTCTGAGATAAGTGTAGGTTCACAGGCAGTGGTGAAAAATAATGCAGGGAGACCCCGTGGGTTCCCCCAGGCTCCCCCAGGGGCAACATCTTCCTAATCATGGCAGGGCTTTGGCGTTTCACTCCTTTGTGTATTTAGTTCTATGCAATTTAACACCCCACGGTCAAGGTTCAGAACATTTGGACCCTGTGAGCACCACAGCCCCCTCCCGCCCCCAGCCAGCTTGTCCGGCCCGGCCCTCGGGCCACAGCGGCCCAGGATGGCTTTGAATGTGGCCCAACATGAATTCGTAACACATTAGGAGATGTTTTTGCAACCTTTTGTTTTTTTTAGCTCATCGGCTCTCGTTAGTGCGAGTGTATTTCATGTGTGGCCCAAGACAATTCTTCTTCTTCCAGTGGGGCCCAGGGAAGCCAGAAGTTTGGACACCCCTGCCCTAGAGGATCTGCTTTACAACCAGCTCCCCACGTGGCTCATGTGCATGTTAACTGAGAATCAAACACCACACGGGGGTAATTATCTCTTCCGTTTTCTTTCAATCCCTTCACTCACTCAGGGAGAAAGTCTTAGTTTAGAACTCGTATTTCTTTTATTATTTTTATTATTATTATTATTATTATTATTACTGTTATTATTATTACATAAGTTTCATGTGGACAACATTATAATTTAACACCTGTACACACTATAAAGTAATCACCCCTAAAAGTCTAAGTACAACCCATCACCATGCAATTAACCCCTTTCACCACCCCCCCAACCCCTCTGGTAGCCATGATCTGCTTTCTGTGTCTATGAATTTGTGGGGGGTTTGTTTGGTTTTTTGTTTATTTTGTTGTCGGGTTGTTTTAGATTCCACACACAAGTGAAATCATACAGTATTCCTTTTTCTCCTTCTGACTTATTTTACTGAGCATTATACCCTCAAGGTCCATCCATGTTGTTGCAAATGGCAAGGTTTTTTTCTTTTCTATGGCTGAGTAGCAGTCCATTGCATATACACGAGGTCGGACATTAATTTCGTGAACTCGTCCTAGAAAAAGTGCCACACACCTCACTGCTGAATATCATAACGGTCCCCTTCGAAGGACTCCCCTCGGGAAGCTGCGCACCGACGCCAGCGCCTAGTCCACCCTTCACAGCGATTTTGGAACTCTTTTTCTAAAAGGGCCATCAGAGCTGTCGTCATGCCCAGAATCTGACAATTAAGTTCATGAACTTGCCACGATGCACTTACATTGGCAAGATTACATTTTAAGAAAGGAAAAAACTGTATTAAAATTGTAATCCTCAATAATTACCGATCACAAAAGATGAATGCAAGTCACGTTTGGTTTCTATAATTACAAGAGGTGTTCCAAGGGGTTACCATCCGTATTTATGTAATACATAGATAACATCCCCATAAATGTGTATGCATTTCTTGGCACCCCAATACAGATATAGATACAATATCACATCGATATCCATTCATCCATCAATGGTCACCGAGGTTGTTTCCATATCTTGACCACTATACGTAATGCTGCAATGAACGCAGGGATGCAGATACCCTTTCGAATTCGTGTTTTTGTATCCTTTGGATAAATATCCAGAAGTGGAATAGCTAGGAATAGATCATATGGGGGTGCAGCTAATATTTTCACACCTCTCTAATCCTTGCCAATCCCCTGTAGGACCTTGGTGTCTGCTGTTCCTCGTTCGTACAATGGGAACCATAATGATACACATCGATGGTGTTGCCCAGAGGACTAAGTGAGATGACGCTGGGGAGTGCTTCTCACGGGGCTGAGCAAACCCCAGCGATCTGCCCCTCCCCCGCCCCCGCCCCCCAGCTCCCATTCGGAAGCACAAGCTTAAGATGTTCACAGCAGCGTTGTGTACAACTGCGATGTCTGAAACCATCTCAGCCTACCACCAGAAGAAATGCTGTGACTCACGATAGCACATCTGTCAGTATTTTAAAATTCATGTTCTGTGTCTATGAACTGCCCAAGAAGGAACTTCTTGTCATTTTATTCGTTCTTAAGACGTAAAAGAAAGACGCGGTTGATGTAAAAATCCAAACAGTTCAGAAGTGTGGAATGTGAACTTCAAGTCCCCCCTCCCCTCTGCCATAGCTCCAAACTCAGACGATCACTGATTATAGTTTTGTGTGTGTGTTCTGGACAGTTTCTATGCAGACACAAACATACCTACACGTGTGTGCATGTGTGCGTGCGTGCGTGTCTGTGCGTGTGCGTGTGTGTGTGCGTGTGCGCGTGCGTGTCTGTGCGTGTGCGCGTGTGTGTGCGTGTGCGCGTGTGTTTCCACAAAGGGTGTCATACTGGATACACCCATTGGCAACTTGCTTTTCTCACCCGGTCACAGATGTGCTTGGTTGTTAAGTGAGGGGGAAAAGTTACATAATGGCATGTTCAGTTCGATCCCAGTCTTGCAAATACATGCATAGAAGAAAGATCCAGAACTTCGTATCTGAAAAATATAAGGAACAAAGCCAAGGGACCAGTTGGGCTGTCGGGGAGGGGAGGGTGTTGGAGACTGACACCCTGAAAGGCCCAGGGTGCTCACCTTCCGGAGCCCGATGCCACATCTGCAAAACAGGGAGTAATCGGTGGGTTTTCAATGGGGCATGTCCCCCTCCCCCTCCAGGGGACATCTGGCAATCTCTGAGGACATTTGGGTTGTCGTCATAAGGGGGATACATAAGCCAGGGATACTGCTAAACGTCCTACAGTGCACAGGACAGCTGCCCACCACAAAGAATGCCAGTCACGCCAGGGATGAGACACACCGGGCATCATAACCGCTGCCTGCCTGGCGGAGCTGCTGTGAGGTCCTGGAGGTGCCGGCTAGCAGAGCCATTGTCACGGCCCGACCTCGTGATCCTTGTGGCGGTCATTCTGCTGGGCAGCTATGGGGAAGTGCTGGACATGTTTTTAAATCTGGACACTGCGCTTAGTTGTCCGAGCCGGAGCTCACTCTGCTGATTCGGCGTCCAGGTGAGCACGCGACTGTCACAGCACTTGCTCCCGGGACCAAGCCACGGGATGGCCCCTCCTTTCCCTGCCCAAGGCCAGAGGCAGCAGGACGACAGGGGTGAGCGGGCTGACCGGGCCGGGGTAGCCACGGGCCTGGCGTGCAGCCGCCGCCGCCGCCGGCTGACCAGCTGGCCAAGCCCCCGAGTGGGGGCCCGGGCCCCCTTCCCCGCGGCTCTCAGGGAGCAGGAATTAACGCGAAGGCGTCCTTTGCACCTCCCGAGCTCATTAGCTCGCAGTCTCATTCTCCGCCGAAAGCTGGAGTTTTGCTTGTGGCAGCACGCTCTACTGCTGGGCCTGTGATTGTGGCCGGCCGGCCTCCCCGCGATCCCACGGGGGGCCACTCCTTCCCATCTGCCTCCCCGCTCCGAATCCTTCCGCCTTGGCTGCCCCCCGCCGCCCCCCGCCGCCCCCCGCCGCCCCCGTGTCCTCCTCGGTACCTCCGGGTCTTTCTTTCCAGCCCGGCTCTCCTGGCAGCGGGCACCGAGCCTCCGACTCCTCGCGGCTCCCGATTCAGACCCTGCACCCCGAGCCCCACTTCTCCCTCCTCTTGAAAGAGGGGAACCCCTCCCAGGATTCAGGATCCTGCAACACAGACTTTGGTCATGGCCATTCTACAGATGTGAAAGCTGAGGCCCAGAGACTCGCCTGAGCGAGTCCGAGAATCCCCCCGCGTGTACTTGCCGAGCGTGGATGGAGTTACCTCCCTAGAGCCAGGCGCTGTGCCAGACCCCAGAGCCCCCAGTGGGAGCAGCCGGCCCCTGGGAGGAGGGCGGGAGGTGGGGAGCCCGGGCCGTGGGGAGGCGCAAGGCTTGCTTCTCAGGGTCCTGGGGTGATGCCCAGCCTGGATCCCCCATTTCAGCTCAGCTCAAGCCTCAACTACAGTTCTTACAGTTCCCACCCTTGTGGGATCTGGGTGTTGGCCAAGCTCTGCCGGTGGCCACAGAGTATTTCAGACCTTGCAGGCCACAGTCTCTGTTGCAATTACTCGATGCTGCCGTTGTTGGGCGAAGACCACGCAAATGGGCATCACTCTGTTCCAATAAAACTTTATTTACCAAAACAGGCCATGGGCTGAATTTGGCCCCCAGGCATTAGTTTGCTGACCCCTGGTTAGTGGTTACCTATTTCTTGGATTTCTCCAGGCCAGCGGACCCACTGACCTCCTTTTGCTTGATTACTTGGGATTGTATTTAGAGGACAAAGATGGCCTCGAGCTGGGAATCCAGGGTCCGGCTTCTTTTCCTGGCTGGACTCTTGGACTTGGTGCCTCAGTTTCCCCATGGTTGACCCTGGGGGAGTGGGAGCCAGGTTGATCAGAAAGCATGAGTGCACACGTGTGCACACACCATCCCCAGAACCCCTCATCGGTTCCCAGGAGGTGAAGAACCCTGCCTACTCTCATACCTGCGCGCCAGTCACACGGGTGGTGGCAGAGCACCGCGGTGATGGGTACGGAGGCGGGCTCTGCAGCCCACCTGCATCCCTTCGGGGCTCAGGCAAATCTGTGCACCTCTCTGAGCCTGCTTCTCCTCCGCCAGGTAGGAATGAGGACAAGATGAGCTCGCCTGTGTCACCAGTGACCAGCCCGGCCTGCAGCACACAGGCGATACACAAGAGTCGCTACCATCACGTCATGGTCATTTGATCCATACGCCGGGGGGTCGGCTGAGAAGAAACTTGCCATTACTCCCATTCTACAGGTGAAGAGACTGAGGTGAGGACAGTCACAGACCCAGTGGGGTGGATGCTGGAGGGTGCCACCCAGACCCCCAGACTCGGTCTTATGCCCCAGATGCTGGATGGTTCCCAGCCATCAAACCTCCCCAGGACCTGCCCTGGGCAAAAGGGAGGTACCTCGCTCAGGGTTTGCCCCCTCCCCGCCAAGCTGCTCATATGCAAGGACTGACTGACACAGGACGCACAAAGGCCCGCCCCCTTGCCTCCATCTGGGGCATCTCCGATGCCGCCCAGCTCCAAAGCTCTCGTGGGATGGGCTGAGGCCATTGGCCCAACTCCATCACAGCCCAGCTCCTCTCTCTGCCTGCCCTGCTGCCCTCCCTCCCTCACAGGTGCTGGTGCCGACAGCACGCCCCGGTAGGCCCACGTCCATCTCAGGAGAACCTCCCCTGAGACACTTAGTACGGGGTGGAGCCGGACCCGACCCCCAGCCCTTCCTGCCTTGCCTTTGGAGAGGTGAGAACCAGGAACCAGCAGAAAGCAGTAACGGCTGGCTGCTCCCTCCTAGTGGGCCGTGAGCTTCTGTAGCTGAAAAGAAGCAACATGGTCGTATAAAAACAGCAACGATAGCAACGGGGCCTGATGTTTGTCCACTGCCAGGCAGGCTCTGAGCAGGAGCTCCCCAACTCCGGTGCGTACCTGGACCGCGTGGAGTGGGATTGGTTGCTGAAACAGAGGATGGGGTCACATCCCCAGTGTTCAGAATTCAGTAGGTCTGGGGTTGGGACATGAGAATTTGCATTTCTAACAGGTTTCTAGATGATGCCAATATTCTTTGAGAACCACTAGCTGAGCGGATAAAGGCACAAGGCCTAGATTCAGAGAGACCTGCGTTTGAATCCTGACACCACCATTTGCATGCTGTGTGATCTTGGGCAAGTTACCTAACCTCGCTGAACCACCATTTTCTTATGCGGGAAACGGAAGTGGAGGAACCCACTCTGCAGTGTTAACTGGAAGATCCCAAAGATCGCGAGCATGATGCGAGTGCCCAGTCACGAGCTCTGTGACGACCACGTCCGCTGGCCCCTGGAAGGCGTTAGCTTATTACTTTCATTAGCGGTAGCAGTTGGCCCATTATCTTTGGCTCCCAAGGCCGCCACGTGCTGTCTGCCTCCCTCTCTCTTTGCTGGGTGCTTCTCCCCGTTTTTGAGAAGAGCAGACTGAGGAGGCGGCCTGCCCAAGGTCAGAGGCCCAGCCGGGACTCAAGTGTTCCCACTGTCCCTTCTCTCGTCCCCTCCCGGGGCTCCCAGCTGGGCTCCCCTGGCGTGAAGGCTTCCCAAACAAGGAGAGAATAAAGAGCTTCCTGTCCACACCAGAAGAAAAACAAACCCCCACCACCCTCCATTCCCCGCACAGGAAATGATGGATTTCTGTTATTGTTGTTGTTGAAATCACTACCAGGGGAAATATATCAAGGGACACTTTGCCGGCGAGAGAGCTCGCCGTGTCACCGAGGAGAAGACGCATCTCCACCACACACGGCACCGCCTCGCTCTGCGCACGCTCCGGCTCTTCTCCACAAACCTCGGGGCGGGGGTGGGGCTGCCCTCGGAGGGGCCAGCGGCTGGTGGCCCCGATGGGGGACAGCTGAGGAGGCCGTGGCTGCGGGCCTGGGGGGGCGGCTTGGCCCCTCCTCTCTGCGCCCTCCCCTTCCTCCCTCCTCCATGTACCTATGGCGGCGGGGGCAGTAGGCTAGTTGAACTTTCAAACTTTTCCCCTCCTGTAGGTGCTGATGGAGAGGGGGTGGATGGTTGTCATGTGTGAGGAGGACACAGAAAATATTGGGTACAAGGGACAGCTGGCTCCTCTGCCTTCCCATCTGAAGGGGAGAAAAAGAACTCCATGGTCAAATCACGTGGGAAATACCGTATATTCTGTTCACAATACCTAGGACATGGTAAAGGCTCTGACAAGTCCTGCAGGAAAGAAATTGGGTTCACTTTGTTTAACCCCAGGTTTGTCAAACATAATTTGACATATTTATCTTCCAAGGTTCAAGTTCAATCCAGCCAAACTGGGCCAAGCAGGTCCCTAGAATCTTTACCTTTCTAAGTGGGAGGAGGGTCACGCACAGCGGTGTCCAGTGGAACTTGCTGCAGTGCCGCGCTGCCCAGTGTGGCAGGCACATGGGGCTCTTGAGGACTTGGGGTGTGACCGCTGCTACTGAGGAGATGAAGTTTTTAAATTTGAGTTATTTAACCTTAAACAATTGCATGTAGCTAGGAGCTACCTTATCGGACAACATAACGTCACCATCTAATTGTGCCAGATGCCTGTGTTGCCTGTTGAGATTGGCCCGCCTGGGCATGACGATTGGCCCTCCGTAAGCTATGGTCTCCCTCCATTTACTGAGCACTTACTATATGCCAGGCACCACCCCAGTAGCTTTATTTAGTCCTCTCACAAGCCAGGGACGTGGGCGCTCTCCTTATCAAATTCACTCTCTGGATGCAGAAACAGAGAGAGTCATGGGGGCCATTGAGTGACTTCTTCAAGCTCCACAGCTAAGACATGATGGATCCAAGACTTGGGCCTGGGTCTGTCTGGTCCCTGTAGGTGTTCCTATATCCAGACTGGCTTCTAAAACAATCTTAGAACCAGTCCCAGGATCCAGCAGTGAGACCCTTGCACTGTGCCTTCCTCCGAGGGGCCCCTCCAAGCTCAGGAGGCATTTGCCCCGCCATTAAATGCCTACTGACCGCGCCGTGAGTGCTGGGCTGGACCCTGAGAAGGCAGGGAGGTGGGCAGCCTGTCCACAGGGGGACAGCAGGTGAGTAAGCAATGAGATAAGAGCCTAGAAAAGAACCACCTCTTCAGCCCCCTCCCATGTCCAGCTCCCAGCCTCCCAAAGCAGCTCAGGGGGTCCCCTGCCTGGGCCCCCTCCCCCAACAGCAGCGTGTTGTGCCCGGCAAGCCAGGGTACATGATCTCATACCTTTCATCCCTTGCTGAGTTCAGATAAATCTCCCCCCTCCTCTCCCTCTACAGCTGAAAGTCGGCAGGTCTAGCTAGGGTTTCTCCCACTTATGCAGCTCATGAATATTTAACAGCATCTGCCGTGGAGGCGATAAAGCCCTACCAATCCTTGACAAATATGGCCTAATCTTTTCAATTTCGGGGTGCAAATATGCCTTCTGAGTCCTGTTTGTCACCTAGATTAATGGCCCAGGGTCCCATAATCCTTTGGTGCTAATTCAAGTGGTGGCTGGCCGGCGTGTGCCTGCAGGAGGATGCTGGGATATACACACACATGCGCACGCACACGGGCATGCACACGCCACGGAGTGATGAGTCCCGTGAGGATTACTTGTAACGTGTGTGTGTGAATGTGGCTGTTGGGTCTGTGGTTTGTGTGTGTGTGTATATATATACGTATATATCCGTATGTGCAGCCTGTGTCTTTGTGGGAATGAAATGAGGTCAGTTGAGCCATATGAAATAATATACCCGGTGGGAGGTGGTGCCACACAATCTGACCCCAGAGGGTCTGACTCTTGCAAACCTAACCACTAGGCTGCACAGCCTCAAGAGCAAGCATGAATGGCCAGTCCCTCAGGTCGCCTTCCTAGCCTACTCACAGGATGCTTCTCACAGACAGCTGCCTCCTGGCCACGTGTCACCCTATGTCCAGTGGCCCCTCTTGGATTGTATACGTATCTGTTACACTTTTCCAGGACAGTGAATTCCTAGTCCGAATGCTCAGCACACAGTAGGTGCCCAGAAAGTATAGGCCGGGGTGACTTGTAAGGCAATTTACACTTTTCCACCCCTGTGCCTGCCTGTTGCTCCATTTGGTCATCACCAAAACTCAAAGCGGGCAAAGGACAAAAAAAGAAGACCTCACTGAACCAACGAGGGACATCCGCCAGGATCACAAAACCAGTAGATGGCCAGGCTGGGCCTGGAGCCTGGGTTGGCCCAATCCCGGGCCACTGGCCAAAAGGCTGCAAACAGATGATCCCAGCAAAGGAAAGACAAATGACCTGGCACACGGTCAGCGGGCAGGCAGCAGCCCACCGTTTCTCAACTTTGGCACATAGGGGGTCAGTTCATTTTTCTGGGCTCTACCCACTAGATTCCGGAGGACCTGTACCCATCCCCAACTTGGGAGACAACCCAAAATATCTCCAGACATTGTCAAATGTCCCTTGGGGCCCCAAGTGCCACCAGTTGAGAACTCAGGTACAGTCTTAAACAGCCAATATTCACAATATTGCTGGTCCATGGTGCAAGCAAGCTTCATTCACAGCGGGATCCATTGGTACGAGCTGGTGGAGATCCATTCGTAGCTGTAATCATGGAAATGCTTCTGTCCTTCGGTGCGGTACACCCATGTATCAGTCAAGATCTTAGAAACAGAACTCATCCCCATATGGTTCAAATGAAAAGACTTCGATGAAAGGGCTGCTTGGGAGGTGCGGGGAGCATGATGAGGACGGACAAGAAAGGGACCCCGAAGCGTAGGACCCGGAAGCGTAGGAGCTGTCCCCCGCCCCAGTGCTGAAGGGGAGGACATGACACTAGAAAGCACAGTGAGGGTTTGAGGAGGGACCACAGGAGCCGTAGTCTGGAGGGACAACCAGGGTCCCAGACACAGTGCAGAAGTAGGAAGGGAGCCAGGAAGAAGTACCCCAACCGCTCTCTCCTCCTGCCGACCCCTGTGTTCATCAGAAAGGAAGGAAGCCCAGGGGGCATTTGCAATGGAGGTCAGCCTCCTGCGGCACAGAGCATGGCAGAGGAAGATGGAGGAGAAATGAGTCAACAGGGACTCACCAGCACCCCACTCGATGCATTAAACACTCCCTTGTGGATGTATTCTAAGAATAAACAATTCCTGAGAAGCCAAAGGTTAGATGCACGAAGATGTTCGTGCGGTGTTATCTAGAATCCCCATGTTTCTACATGGGAAGCAAAAAGCTCTGACCCAGCACTCTTTCTAAGACATAATCCTCCCCCCACACACCCCCAGGGCACCCCTGCTCCAGAAAGAGGCTCCAGCCCTCGTTCTGCTGGCCCCTGGGATTGCTGAGACCTGGGAGGGGAGGGGAGACCTATTTAATTCTGATTCCAGAGCTGTGTCTCTGGGACGTTTTCCCAAGCCTGCTGCATGGAGACCAAGGCCACATGTGCTGTCGAAGGGTGGGGAAAATTTCTGAGGAATGATCTCCTGTTGAGTGGTTGCCAGCACGCAGCAAGGTGGAGGAGGGAACCGAAGCCAGTGTCCCTGGTCCCCTCCATTCTCTCCAGGACACCCACTGAGCGAAGACAAAGCAGACAAATTGCTCCAGCTCCACGGTGCCAAGCACGCCTTCTATCTGGGACACGGGGAGTCACTTAGGATGCTGCATCTCCAGGGCAGGCATACCCCCTCAAGAGTTACTGAGCTAGTTTTCCTGCCCACATCACACAGTCCCCAAATTGCCCTGTTGACCCTGTAGCCATAAAGTCCTTCCCTTCCCAGGCCTCAGTTTCCCTCACACCGTAGCCTATTTCTCCCATAAAAAGCAGGAATAACCAAAATATTCATTGATCCCTTTCATAATGATTCTATAAATATAAGAACAGCATTATTTATAAAGTGATTTTTCTTGCTTACAAATCATTCCTTTCATTTGGTAAATATTTATTGAGCACTTACTATGTGTGAGGCTCTGCAGAGACTAAGGCAAAGTCTCTAATGTCACAGAGTCAATGGTAAGTTGGAGTGGGGGGAGATAGACATGCATAAATCATTATGAAATACATACTGCTGGCAGGAAAGGGACATGATGCTTTGATTGATAATAATGTAAGAGGCTTATTTAGAGAGAATGGTCAGGGAGAGAAGCTGACATGTCAACTGAAAAATGAGTATTAATCAGCTTCTTCAAGAGCTACGGCAAGAGCATTCAGAGGCAAAGGAGCACCATGTGCAAAGGCCCTTGGGCAGGAAACAGCTTCCTTTACCTGGAAGAACTGAGAGAGCCGGTGTGACTGGAGCATTCACGCTTACACCCCTTTTCTTTTGCTCATTCCCTGTGGTCAGCTGCAAAAATGACCACGAGATCTTTGTTGCCCTTCCCACCAGGACCTGGAGTCTATTCCTCCCCATGCTCTCTTGAACCTAGACTTGGCCATGTGACGCTTTGTCCAAGGGGACCGTAGTAAGCATAATGTCCACTGAGGCTCCCAAAGTGCTTGCCCTATCATGCTGCCCTTGGGAATCCTGGGGTCCCTGTAGGAAGAACCCCAGGCAGTGGAGCAGTGACAAGCAGCCCCAGATGACCTCAAACTAGTAAGTCAAGGGCTGGACTTTATATGATGCTTGGATGACACAGTGTTTAACATATAATACAGTTAACATGTTCAGGTGGACCGTGCTATCCCAGATATGTTCAGGTCATCCTCCCCGATCTGTTCTCCACTTTGCCCTGTCCTGGCTTGGCCCCAGGAGGCTGACCCACATGGACTCACTGATGGGCTCCATTCCCCCTGGTTTGCTGCTGGGTGCAGCCAATGGGCGGTACCAGCAGGTGACTGGAGGGAGAGGAGAGTGGGTGTGCCCCTCTGCTGCTCCGCTCAGCTTCCTCCTCTATCTTTTTGTGTCCTCTCCACCCTTTGCCATTTGTCCTTTGTAACAAAACCCTCTTGGACTATTCTGATTTGAGGATGCCGTCTGTTTCTTCTCGGGACCCTGCTGGGATACATGTACGCCTCCTAATTTGCCACAGTCCCCACCACTCCCTAGTGCCCTGAGAGAACCTGCCCAGCCCCCTTCCTGTATGCTACCTGCCTGGTCACTGGGCTCGTTTCCGTTTCCGTTTCCGTTTGGGACACCTGACTATAAGTTAAGTGCTAAGTCCTGAGGCCCAGAGAGACTCCTGCCTGCCGAGTCAGAAAAGACTCCTGAACCAGGGGAGGCTGGGGAACTGGTAGGATCTGCAACCAGCAGGAGGAAAGTGGCAGTCACCCCAGATGTAGGCGGAGACCTCCCCTCCCCAGGGTCAAGGCCCTCCCAAGGGCCCCACCAGCTGAGTCCAAACCGGAAGATGCTGAGGAGTCCCCCACTCCCTCTTCCATTTACCATGCGCCCCTCTGGGGTGGGGAATGATCGTAGCTCAGTCCCAAAGGCTTGTCTGCTGGGAGCTTCCTGCACACACACGCACACGTGCACGCGCACGCACAGACACACACACACGCACATGCACGCACATGCACACGCACACATGGGCACACACACA
>PVJL010019536.1:0-13660 GCA_004026885.1 Lyroderma lyra | reverse complement strand
CCTCACAACATAAATGGATCTTGACAGTATCATGCTCAGCAAGGTTAAGTCAGACAGAGAAAGTCAACAACCACAACTTCACTCTTATGTAGGATATACAATTGAAAGCAAGAAATGGGCAGGACAAACAAACAAAAGAAACAAAAACTCAAAGACAAAGGTTACCAGAGGGTAAGTCTAGGGTAGAGGAGGGACAAGGCTGTAAAATATATGGTGACAGAAGGAGGACTTGCTCCAGGTGGTGAACACAATACAATACATATATGATGTATTATAGAAACGTACACTTTAAATCTATATAATTTTACTAACCAATGTCATCCCAGTAAATTTATTAAATATTTTTTGAAAAGTAGAAAGATCTAAAGCTTCTTGGGAAGTGTTGACAAAAACAGCATTGGGGGCCTTCAGACCACATGCCTGACTCTATTGTTGAACAGCCATGCCCTGAGCCTGAGTACAGATAGGGCTGTGACAACAGCCTCTGCAGCACACAGAGGAGCTAGAGGTCTGCGAAGGTTTCAGTTATTTGCCGGATGTGACTTTTCTCAGAACAGAACCCACCCTGAACTCCGGTTACCAAGATGCCAAAGCTGTATCTCATCTACTAGCATCTTCTGCTAGTTTCTGGGCTGCCACATTACCACTTCTAGCCTGGTTTATTATGCCCAGCAAATCTAATTAATATGGATTAGAACCTACGCCCAAATAAATAAAGAGGAAGAACACAACAAGGACTAATCAAGGAAAGAAAACATCACCACAAAAGGGAACAAAACCTTCTCTTTTACAAACCCATCAAAAGATCCAGGATCTGACCCAGATGTACCAGCCCACAGGGGAAATGCAGTGGTGACAGGTTGACAACAGCCACGAAGCACCAAGACTTCTAGGTGGGTAACACTCATCATCCATTCAATCCTCCCAACTCAATCTTATAGATAAAGAAACAGCCTTTATAAACTCTTTAAAAATTGTTCAAAGTCGCAAAGCCAACACAAAGCAGACCGCAGCGTAAAGCACAGGATGCCTCCAAGTCTGCATTCTCAATTACCACGCTACCCTGTGTCTCCACGATGTCATCACTTAGTTACACGCCCACCAACTGGGAAAGCATCTGGGCCCATACCTTATACTCTTGAGTGTATTCCAGCTGAGAACTATCCAAGATAAAATAAGAAAATTTCTGAAAGAAAAAGAAACAACATAGAAGAAGAAATTTGAGTCAGCAGCACACTGCCAACCTGATTTGATTACGGCAAGACGAAAACAAAAGACAAATTTTAAAAGTGAGCAGAAAATAACAGACAAAAACCAAGACAGCCACCAGAAAAAGACTAATTTGGACAGTCTGCCTTTTTAATAGCAGCAGGTTGAGAATTCAGTATTTTAAAAACAGTTAAGCCAAATATTCAGTTAGGCTTTAAAAAGTGATTCTAAAAATTCATTCCTGAAATGACCGATTTCAGAGAAATGTATTGCTGTACATTTTACAAAAGGGTTTCCAAATATGATAGCAATTAACACTGCCATAAGAAGGATTCTACTTGCTTCTCAACAGCTTTTCCTGTACACATGGCAAAGGTGAATATTCATAAAGACTAAAATGCCAACAAGCTGCTCCAACTTTGACTATCTGCTCCTGTTACATCAATCATTCAAAGTTGAGAGAAGTGTATAAAGAGTTACTCTGCTAAGGCTCATTCACAAGGTAGCCAAGAACATGAGGGCCTGCTGGAAAGTATCCAACCCTGTGATGTGAAAAAGAGAGGCATTTATGGCTGGATTCTTTCTGGACAGCCCTCATATACCTCCTGTAATCTATGGTGTTAGCTATTAATCAAACAAAAAAATGCCAGAGGTTCTAAATTAGTTTTTTTTGTTTAAATGAAGCAAATAATGACAAATTAAGGTCATACATACTCATCCATTCAAATGTCTTTCTTTCTTCAACAATTCCATAGGCTCAAATACAGTGCAACATAATTATAGCTTCCATGACATTAAATAATAAATGGTTCCTTTAACACAAAATTTTGCAATTCATTCTCTCCCAAATGTACTTCTAATGTCCTTTCTTTATACTGTGTGTAAATATAAGTCTTGACCAAAATCTCTGATGTCCTATGAATAGCTAATATCATTTTTTCCTAAGGAAAATTTAAGGCACTAACTTCTCCTTAGTCTTCCATTCTTTAAGAAGAGAGAGTATGTTAAGAATTAAACTTAGTTATTATTAACCTTGATACTAAATTCTACTTTCTATCATTTTCTGAGAAGATAAAAGACAAACTAAATATTCATGAAGCAGCAAATCTTAATGTAAAATTAAACTTATGTTTCTGCAGCTATCAGCAAAACCTCCTTTCAAAAAGAAATGCAACTGGCAACAAGTTGCTGGAGAAATTTATGATATTGCAGATAGCAAGTGATGGAAGAATTGAGATCACCTGCACTTTTCCCTGAGGATCACCTCAGCTATAAGTAAGTACACACAGAAATACCTATTCTCATTGTGCTTCTCTTTATTGAGCTTCACAGTGGTGCATTTTACACAAGTTTAAAGCAAGACCCAAAACCCCCACTTCAAATACCACCAACAACATGAGAAAAAAAGTTATGACTCACTCTTTTCTGATACTCACTTTACTGCCGAGGTCAAACCTGCCATATCTCTGAGGCTTGCCTGACATAGGGTAAGTTCCACAAACTACTCCCTTCTTTCACCATTGCTTTTACAGGAAAGCTTATTTTTTCTTAATTAAATTTATTGAGGTGATACTGATTAGTAAAATAATAAATGTTCTAGTTGCACAGTTCTTCATTATTCATGTGTTGCATTTTGTTCTCACCACCCAGAGTCATTTCTCCTTCCTCTTTCCCAATTCCCATCCCCTATTCCCTCTCGCAACTACTAAACTATTGTCTATGTCCAGGAGTATGTGTTTTTATTCCTTCCTTTGGTTGTTCATTTATTCTGTTCTTTAATTTCCACATATATATGATATCATATGGTGCTTATCTTTCTCAGTCTAATTTATTTCAATTAGCATTATATATTCTAGTTCCAACCATGTTGTTTCAAAAGGTAAGATTTTATTCTTCTTCATGGCCAAGCAATACTCAATCACATATTTGTACCAATTGTACCAATTGTCCAATCCAAAACACTAATTTATAAAAATACAGGCACGCCTACGTTTATTACAGCAAAGCTTTTGAAAAAGAAGGGTCCAGGGAGAAGACAAGATGGCGACTGGAGAGGAGGTCCCTAAAGCCTCTCCCAGAAAACACAATTGAACAGCCGTCTAGGAGCCAAGAAAGAGGACCCTGAGTGACAAAATGGCTGCTGAGAAATCCTCAAATCGCAAGTAAACACCTGAAGGTTGGCGGAAGGGGTCGAGTTGGGGAGAGGGAAGGAATCAGAGACTGCAACAGGATCCGAGTGGCGTAGTTCAGGGGAGGGGAGCCAGGCATTGGAACTTTAGAGTGGTAGAAGAACTGAGCAAGGACTTTGAACTGCAAAGATGACACCCCAGCTCTAAGACCCCTGGAGACCTACACAGGGCTACAGTTCCTGTTCCCAGCCCACTGCAAAGGCGAGCCTGCTGTCTCAGGCCAGGCCCACAGCTTTGGACTTTTGGAGTGGGCTCTTCCTTGTGCACCCCAGGGATCTGAAAGCAGAGTGAGCCCATGGATAGCCAGGTGCTGAATCAGAGCTGGGAAGAAAGACTGATTTGATAGCATTCACCCTAGCCAGTAGAAACAAGCCCTGAAATAGCTTCCCAGCAAAGGGGAGAAGGCAGAGCTGCCTTTGGAATGCCTTTTGTTGGCCTCTCCCCAGGATATATGCGCATAGATTCTAAAAGCAGTAGGAGAACAGAAACAAGAAAAAAACAGCCCCCTCTCCCCCAAAACTTGACCCACAGCGCCACCTAGTGTCCGTCCTACAGCAAGACACCATAAAAGAAATAATCTGGGCACTGAACACAAAGCCCTCATGTCAAAGAGGAAGAACCCAGAGGACAGGATAAATTCCTTAAAAACTAAAATTCCTCAAAAAGAACATGAATTTACCCAGAAGACACCTTGTTACATCTGGAAGTGTCGAATAAAAGTGACGGAGAATTTAAAGCAGCCATTCTAAAGGCTGTGAGAGAAATGAAAACCTATTGGCTGAACACCATAGCTGAGATAAATAATATAAAAAAGGATATAAACGACATAAAAAAGGAACTCTGTGAATAAAAATTACAATTTAACAAAGAAATTCAAAACATAAGTAGATTGAGATGGAAATACGAGAAATAAATTAATGCCATAAAAGAAGTGAGAAAAGAAATAACTGCCATAGGAAACAGGACCAACCAGATGGAGGAAATAAATAGTGATATTGAATATCATAACATGGAAGCAGCTCAGAAAGAGGAAGAGAGGGAATATAGAACCAAAAGGATTGAAAGAACTCTGCAAGAAATATCTGACTCCATGAGACAAAACAACATCAGGATAATAGGAATAGAAGAGGGGGCAGAGCAATCTACAGAGAGCATACTCAAACAAATCGTAAATGAGAATTTTCCAAACCTATGGAAAGATTGGAACCCCAAGTCCAAGAAGAAAACAGGTCCCCCAGACACCTGGACCCTAACAGATCTTCTCCAAGACACATGGTACAAAAGATGTCCAAAACTAAACAAACAGAGACAAGTATCAAGGCAGCCAGTGAAAAAAGAACTATAACTTTTAGAGGAAAACCCATCAGGCTGGCATCAGTTTTCTCAGCAGAAACTTTACAAGCCAAGAGAGAATGGAATCCAATATTCAAAAATTTGAAAGAGAGAAACTTCCAACCAAGAATAAATTATCCAGCAAAATTATATTTCAGATATGAAGGTGGAATAAAGTCCTTCTCAAACAGAAACTGAGGGAATTTGCCAGCATGAGGCCAGCACTCCAAGAAATACTGAAGGAGGCTCTTCAACCTGAAACAAAACATCAGGAAAAATGGAACAAAGTTGGGGCAACAAGATAGAAACAAAAATAAACTAACAAACAAACAAAAACAAAGAAAGAAATAAGTAATGGCCACAGGAAATCCTCACATATCTATCATCACTCTACATGTTAATGGACTGAACTCACAAATAAAAAGGCACAGAGTAGCAGACTGGATTAAAAAAGAGAATGCATCAATACGCTGTCTCCAAGAAACACACCTCAACTGTAAAGACAAACACACACTCAGAGTGAAAGGATGGGATACAATACTCCAAGCAAATGGTAGCCAGAGAAAAGCAGGAATGGCCATACTGATATCTGATAAAATAAACTTCAAGTTAAAAAAGATAGTAAAAGACAAAGATGGTCGTTACATAATGATAAAAGGCACAATGAAACAACAAGAAGAGTTGACACACATAAACATATATGCTCCGAACCAGGATGCACCAAAATACACAAAGAAACTACTAAGAGACTTGAAAGGAGAAATTGATGAATACACAATCATAGTGGGAGACTTAAACACCCCGCTAATTGCCATGGACAGAACATCCAAACAGAAAATAAATAAGGAAATAACAGCTGTAAATGACACATTACAGCCATTGGACATAATTGACAATTACAGGACACTTCATCCAGCAAAAAGAGACTACACCTTCTTTTTTAGTGCGCATGAAACATTCTCAAGAATAGACCATATGTTGGGACACAAAAGTAGCCTCAGTAAATTCAAGAAGATCGAAATCCTACCAAGTGTATTCTCAGACCACAAAGCTTTGAAATTGGAGATCAACTGTAAAAGGAAAGCAGAAAAAAAAACACATATACAAGGAGATTAAACAACCGCTTATTAGAAAAGGACTCGATAAAGGAACACATAAAAGATGAGGTTAAAAAATATATAGAAACTAATGACAATGAATATACAACGTATCAGAATTATTGGGACACAGCGAAAGCGGTAATAAGAGGGAAATTTATATCATTACAGGCCTATCTTAAGAAACAAGAAAAATCACAAGAAAACATCTTAACATCCCATCTTAAAGAAATAGAAAAAGAAGAGCAGACAAAACCGAAAGTCAGCAGAAGTAAAGAAACAATAAAAATTAAAGCAGAGCTAAACCAACTAGAGAACAGAAAGACAATAGAAAAAATTAATATTATGAAGAGCTGGTTCTTTGAGAAAGTCAACAAAATCGACAAAACCCTGGCAAGACTAATCAAGGGATGAAAGGAAGGGCCACAAATATCAAAAATTAGAAATGAAAGGGGAGAAATTACCACTGATATCACAAAAATACAAAGGATTATAAGAAAACATTATGAAGGACTTTATTCCATGAAATTTAACAATCTAGAAGAAATGGACAAGTTTCTAGAAACTTATAGCCTACCAAGACTGAACCAAGAAGAACTGGATAATCTAAATACACCAGTCAGTATCAACGAGATTGAAACGAGATTGAAATGACTATCCATAATCTCCCTAAAGGCAAAAGCCCTGGACCAGATGGTTTCACCAACGAGTTCTACCAAGCATTCAAAGAAGAATTAACGCCTATCCTCCTCAGACTCTTCCAAAAAATTGAAGAGGAAGCAATACTTCCTAACTCATTCTATGAGGCCAACATTAATCTTATACCAAAGCCTGGTAAAGACAACACAAAAAAAGAAAAGTATAGACCAATATCTTTGATGAACACAGATGCAAAAATCCTGAACAAAATATTAGCAAACAGAATACAAAAATGTATCAAAAAGATCATACATCATGATCACGTGGGATTTATCCCAGGAGCACAAGGATGGTTCAACATACGAAAGTCAATCAATGTGATACAGCACATAAACAAAATAAAAGACAAAGACCATATGGTCATTTCGATTGATGCAGAAAAAGCTTTTGACAAGGTACAACATCCATTTATGATCAAAACACTAAATAAAATAGGTATAAAAGGAAAGTATCTCAATATAATAAAGGCCATATATGACAGACCTTCGGCTAACATCATACTGAATGGGGAAAAGCTGAAACCTATTCCCCTAAAATCAGGAACAAGACAGGGATGCCCCCTGTCGCCACTGTTATTTAATATAGTGCTGGAAGTTCTAGCCACGGCAATCAGGCAAGAGAAAGGAATCAAAGGTATCCAAATTGGGAAAGAAGTGGTCAAACTGTCACTATTTGTGGATGACATGACCCTTTACATAAAAAATTCAAAGGATTCCACCAGGAAACTATTAGAAACAATTAACGAATATAGTAAAGCTGCAGGATACAAAATCAATGTATAAAAATCAACAGCATTCCTTTATATAAACAACGAATCCACAGCAAAAGAAATGGGGGAGTCAAATCGTTTTCCTATCACAACAAAAAAATGAAATACCTGGAAATTAACTCAATTAAGAACAAGACGGACTTATACACAGAAAAGTATGAGACACTTTTTGAAAGAAATTGAAACAGACTTTAAGAGGTGGAAAAATATCCCCTGTTCATGGATAGGAAGACTTAACATTGTTAAAATGGCCATTCTGCCCAAAGCAATCTACAGATTTCATGCAATCAATACCCATCAAAATCCAATAATCACACTTTCATGAAATATATAAAAGAATTATTAGATTTGTATGGAACCATAAAAGACCTCGAATTGCCATAGCAATTCTACATAAGAAGAAGAAGGCTGGTGGCATTACACTTCCTGACTTCTATTTCTATTACAAAACATCAATAGTCAAAACAGCTTGGTACTGGCAGAAGATCAGAAATATAGACCAATGGAATAGAACTGAAAACCCAGAAATAAACCCACAAATATATGGACAAATAATTTTCGATAAAGGATCAAAAAACATACAATGGGGAAAAGACAGCCTCTTTAGTATGTGGTGCTGGGAAAACTGGAAAAACATATGCAAAAGAATGAACCTGAGCTGTGAACTCTCTCCATATACAAAAATTAATTCAAAATGGATTAAAGACCTTCATATCAGACCTGCAACAATAAACTGTATGGAAGAAGACATTGGTTCTAAACTTATAGACCTAGGAATCAAGGAAGAACTCATGAACCTGTCCTCAAAGGCAAGGGAAGTAAAAGCAAAAATAAATAAAAGGTCGACAAAATGGATGGACCTGGAGATCATCATGCTAAGTGAAAGAAGCCAGACAGAACAAACAAAGAATTGCATGATTTCACTCATATGCGGAATATAAAACTGAAAGCAAAGAAAAAAAGAAATGAACAAACAAATAACCCATGGACACAATCAATAGTTTAATGTTTATTTGGGGATGAGTTGGTTAGGGAGGGGAGAAAGGGGAGGGGGTGTGAGAGGAGGGGGTGAAGCTAAATATAAGGTGACGGAAAGAGAAGTCACATTAGGTGGTGAACTTATTATACATCAAGTTGACAATGCACTGTAGAATTGTATGCCTGAAACCTATGTAATCCTTGCTAACAGATGTCACCCCAATAAGTCTAACAATAAAAATGAATTAAAAAAATAAATAAATGAATGGGACTATATCAAACTAAAAAGCTTCTGTACAGCAAAAGAAACCATCAACAAAGCAAAGAGACAGCCAACTGAATGGGAGAAAATATTTGCAAATAATGCATCAGATAAGGGTCTGATATATAAAATATATAAAGTACTAATAAGACTTAACAACAGAAAAACAAACAACCCAATTGAAAAGTGAGGAGAAGAACTAAACAGAAACTTCTCCCACGAAGAAATGCAAATGGCCAGCAGACATAGGAAAAAATGCTCATCCTCATTAGCTATCAGGGAAATTCAAATCAAAACCACAATGAGATATCACCTCATACCTGTTAGAATGGCTGTTATCAACAAGACAAGGAATAACAATTGCTGGAGAGGATGTGAAGAAAAAGGAATTCTGGTACACTGCTGGTGGGAATGCAAACTGGTACAACCACTGTGGAAGGCAGTGTGGAGGTTCCTCAGAAAATTGGGAATGGAGTTACCTTATGACCCAGCAATCCCCCTTCTGGGGATCTACCCGAAGAACTTGAAAACCTTTGTCCGCAAAGACTTATGTACCCCAATATTCATTGCAGCGCTGTTCACAGTGGCCAAAACATGGAAACAACCAAAGGGCCCTGCGACAGATGATTGGATAAAGAAGCTGTGGTACATATACACAATGGAATATTACTCAGCTGTAGGGAAAGATGAAATATTGCCATTTGCAACAAAACAGATGGACCTGGATATCATCATGCTTAGTGAAATAAGCCAGACAGAAAAAACAAGGAACTGTATGACTTCACTCATATGTGGAATATAAAACTGAAATCAAAGAAAAAAAGAAATGAACAAACAAATAACACATGGACTCAAATCAATAGTTTAATGTTTATTTGGGGACGAGTGGGTTAGGGAGGGGAGAAAGGGGAGGGGGTGGGAGAGGAGAGGGGACAGCTAAATATAAGGTGATGGAAAGAGAAGTCAAATTAGGTGGTGAACTTATTATACAACAAGTTGACAATGCACTGTAGAATTATATGCCTGAAACCTATGTAATCCTTGCTAACAGATGTCACCCCAATAAATAAACAAACGAACAAAAAAACAAACAAACAAACAAAAGAAACAAAAAAAATCAACAAAAAAAAATGAAAAGAAAAAGAAGAGTCCTCTTTCCCACTCACTCCCTACAAGCTCAGCACAGCCCAACTTTGAATCTCACAACCACCTCACACAAAGAAAGTCAGGGGATGAATTACAGACGATCCTGAGGAAACATTTAGGGGAATTGGATGGGCAATATCTTGATTGTGGTGGTGTTTCCAGGGATGTACACATGTGTCAAGACTCATCAATTACATGTTAATTACATGAACTTAATAATTTTACCACAGTGAGGCTGTTAAAAATATGTTTTTGAAAGAGGATAAATTCAGTATCTTCCTCCATACACCCTACTGAGCCCCAAATCAAGACCATCATGGGCTCACTCTCATTCTGACCAGAGTCCTAACAAACATCTTCCTCAGCACCCACTGACCACCCATGCGATACCAGTCTACACTGCCTCCCATCTGGCTCAGACTATGGCAATTCTCTTCAAAGGTGTCCCTGACTCTGATATGCTCCAAACTAATCCAGCCTCAAGGCTGCAAAGTACATGAGCTTTCCAAACAATAATATGATCATGCCATACCTCAGCTTAGAAATTTACGTAAACAAGATAAAGCCCTAATTCCATACCAAAATATATGAGGTTCAAGCCAGCTCCTGCTAATGGCCACTGCATCAGTACCTTCTCCCTATACAGCACCTGATCTTCACTTACACAGCAAAAGTCATCACGCTTGCTCGCCCTTGCACTTGGTGTTCTCTTCAAGTGGAAGAACTCCCCTCTTCTCAACCTAGAATCATCCCATTCAAGTTCTCAGGTTTTGCTCAAAGGCTGCCTCCTCTCTAAGGCCTTCCCCCTCCTATCCTAAGACAAATTTCACACTTTTTCTGTGTGTCTGAATTCTTGGTACAGCACCTGTCTCTCCCAAACTGAAGATATGTGTTGTCCAAAAGGGCACCAGGCGAATTCACAGCCTTTACATGTCTGGTGCCCAACACAGGTGCCGCAACCAGTGTTTGACACATGAAGTGTGATTCACTTTCCACTTCAAAAACTTTTTCCTATCAACACAGGCCAAATGCAGAAAAACTTTTAAAGTCACCACTGAATTTAGGGCCTACATTGCACTTCCTCCTTCTGTTATTACAGGAGTTAAGATGGCCAGATAGTTTATTACCCAAGTTGAGATACTTCTGGAAATAAAAAAAAAAAAAAAAGAAAAAAACGGTTGCTATTCATAATTTTGTTGGTTCATAATTTTGGTGAACTTGTGTTGGAATTTTCTTAATATACATTATTAAGAAAATATAATGGGAAAAAAACCATTAAATTTCTATACCTTCCAAACACGCTGGGAAGTCCTGAGTCAAATGAGGAAATGAAGGTTCTCCTGGATCCAGAAACCAGCAATGGCCACATCAACAATGCACATGTTAATTTCAAATACCAGGAAAGAGGTTCCCTACTTCAGAGTATTTGGCTTCCAAATCAACAAGGAACTCATTGAAGATCATACACCATGATCTAGTGAGATTCATCCCGGGAGCACAAGGATGGTTCAACATATGAAAATCAATCAACGTGATACAGCACATAAACAAAAACAAAGATAAAGACCATATGGTCATTTCGATTGATGCAGAAAAAGCTTTCAACAAGGTACAACATCCATTTATGATCAAAACACTAAATAAAATAGGTATAGAAGGAAAGTATCTCAACATAATAAAGGCCATATGTGACAGAACCTCGGCTAACATCATACGGAATGGGGAAAAGCTGAAACATATTCTCCTAAAATCAGAAACAAGAAAGGGATGGCCCCTGTCACCACTATTATTTAATATAGTACTCTAAGTTCTAGCCACAGCAATCAGGCAAGAGAAAGGAATCAAAGGTATCCAAATTGGGATAGAAGAGGTCCAATTGTCACTATTTGTGGATGACATGATCCTTTATATTAAAAATTCCAAAGATTCCACCAAGAAACTATTAGAATCAATTAACGAATACAGTAAAGTCACAGGATACAAAATCAATGTACAAAAATCAACAGCATTCTGTTATACAAACAATGAATACTCAGAAAAAGAAATGAGGGAGTCAATTCCTTTTGCTATCACAACAAAAAAAATGAAATACCTGGGAATTAACTTAATTAAGAACATGAGAGATTTATACACAGAAAACTATAAGACACTTTTGAAAGAAATTGGAACAGACTTTAAGAGGTGGAGAAATATCCACTGTTCTTGGATAGGAAGAATTAACATTGTTAAAATGGCCATTCTGCCAAAAGCAATCTACAGATTTAATGCAATACCTATCAAAATCCCACAATCATACTTTCGTGAAATACATAAAAGAATTACTAGATTTATATGGAACCATAAATGATCTCAAATTGACAAAGCAATACTACATAAAAGAATAAGCCTGGTGGCATTACAATTTCTAACTTCTATTTATATTACAAGGCAGCAATAGTCAAAACAGCTTCATACTGGCAGAAGAACAGAAATAGAGACCAATGGAATAGAACTGAAAACCCAGAAATAATCACACAAATTTATGGACAAGTAATTTTCGATAAAGGAGCAAAAAATATACAATGGGGCAAAGATAGCCTCTTTAGTAGGTGGTGCTGGGAAAACTGCAAAAACATATACAAAAGAATGAACCTGAGCTGTGAACTCTCTCCATATACAAAAATTAACTCAAAATGGATTAAAGACATTCATATCAGACCTGCAATGATAAACTGTATTGAAGAAAACATAGGTAGTAAACTTATAAACCTAGGACTCAAGGAAAATTTCATGAACCTGTCCTCAAAGGCAAGGGAAGTAAAAGCAAAAATAAATGAATGGGACTATATCAAACTAAAAAGCTTCTGCACAGCAAAAGAAACCATCAACAAGGCAAAGAGACAGCCAACTGAATGGGAAAAAATATTTGCAAATAACGCATCAGATAAGGGTCTAATATCTAAAGTATATAAAGAACTAATAAGACTTAACAACAAAAAAACAAACAACCCAATTAAGAAGTGGGCAGAAGAACTAAACAGACACTTCTCCCAAGAATAATACAAATGGCCAGCAGAAATTTGAAAAAATGCTCATCCTCATTAGCTATCAGGGAAATGCAAATCAAAACCACAATGAGATACCACCTCGCACCTGTGAGAATGGCTATGATCAACAAGACAAGGAATAACAAGTGCTGGATAAGATATGGAGAAAAAGTAAATCTGGAACACGGCTGGTGGAAATGCAAATGGTACAACCACTGTGGAAGACAGTGTGGAGGTTCCTCAGAAAATTGGGATTGGAGCTACCATTTGACCCAGCAATCCCCCTTCTAGGGATCTACCCAAAACACTTGAAAACCTTTGTCCACAAAGAGTTATGTACCCCAATGTTCATCGCAGCACTGTTCACAGTGGCCAAAACATGGAAACAACAAAAGTGCCCTTGACAGATGACTGGATAAAGAATCTGTGGTACATATACACAATGGAATATTACTCAGCTATAAGAAAAGATAAAACTTTGCCATTTGCAACAAAATGGAGGACCTGGAGACCATCATGCTTAGTAAAATAAGCCAGACAGAAAAAACAAAGAACTGCATGACTTCACTCATATGCAGAATATAAAACTGAAAGCAAAGAAAAAAGAAATGAACAAACAAATAACACATGGACACAATCAATAGTTTAATGTTTTTTTGGGGACGAGTGGGTCAGGGAGAGGAGAAAGGGGAGGGGAGGGGGGAAGCTAAATATAAGGTGATGGAAAGAGAAGTCACATTAGGTGGTGAACTTATTATACATGAAGTTGACAATGCACTGCAGAAGTTTATGTCTGAAACCTATGTAATTCTTACTAACAGATGTCATCCCAATAAGTCTAACAATAAAAATGAATTAAAGAAAAAAAAACCAAGGAACTCACTGAGAGGAAGGACTAATATGTGCCACCAAGTCTACACAGCAGGTGTCCGCTTCCCTCTCCCTACAGAAAG
>PVJL010019535.1:0-13659 GCA_004026885.1 Lyroderma lyra | reverse complement strand
TGGACCTAGGGAGTCTCCTAGGGTTGTGTTAGAAGAACAGAGAGAGAAGGGTAAATTAAAGTGATACCGTCACATTGTGAATCTCGAGTCAAAATCAGGGTGAGTACTTTGATATTCATAGGTGTCAAGAGAGTGAAAAAGTATCCCTTTAGGTCATTCTGATACACTGGGGCTGGGGCTTCGGCTAGGGTTATGTTAGGGGCACGGTGAGAATAGGGTCAATTAAAGTGATAATGTCAAGTTTGTAGTTGTCCGGAAACTGAAGAAGATTCCGTTTAGGTCATTTTGATACACTAGGCCTCTTGAGACTGCTAGGGTTAGGGTTATCGGAACGGTGAAATTAGTGTCAATTAAAGTGATACCACCACGTTGAGAATCTCCTGTCAATGTTAGCGTGAGTACTTTGATGGTCGTACTTGTCTGGAGAGTGGGAAAATGACCATGTAGGTCATATTGACACACTAGGCCTTTGGAGATTGTAGGGTTAGGGTTAGCGGAACGGTGAGAGTAGGGTCAATTAAAGTGTACTGTTAGGTTCGGAATGTCGATTCAAATTTAAGGGGAGTACTTTGATGTTCATAGGAGCTAGGTTAGAGGAAAAGTGTCCCTGTATGTCATATTGATCCTCTGGGACTGGGGAGTCGGCTAGGGTTAGGGTTAGGGGAACGGTGAAAGTAGCATCAATTAAATGGATATATTCATGATGGAATCTCGAGACAAAGTGAGGGTGAGTATTTTGATATTCATAAGTGTCAGGACATCGAAGATGTTTCTGTTTAGGTCATTTTGAAACACTAGGCCAGGTCAGACGGCTAGGGTTAGGGTTATCGAAACGGTGAGAATAGGGTCAATTAAAGTGATACCATCACATTCAGAATCTTGTATCAAAGTTAGGGTGAATAGTTTGATGTTCGTAGGTGTCAAGACAGTGAAAAAGTTTCCCTTTATGTCATTTTGATGTACTGGGGCTGGGGAGAAGGCTAGGGTTAGGGTTAGGGGAACGGTGAGAATAGGGTCATTTAAATTGATACCGTTAAGTTCGGAATCTCGATTCCAACTTAGGATGAGTACTTTGATAATTTGTAGGTGTCATGTCAGTGTAAAAGTGTCCCTGTATGTCATGTTGATACTCTGGGACTGGGGATTGTGATAGGGTTTGGGTCAGGGGAACTGTGAGAGATGGGTCAATTAATGGGATACCCTCACGTTTGGAATCTCAAGTCAAATTCAGGGTGCTTACTTTCATGTTTGTAGATCTCAGGTCAGTGTAAAAGTGTCCCTGTAGGTCATATTGATACTCTCAGACTGAGGAGTAGGCTATGGTTAGGGACAGGGGAATGGTGAGAGTAGGCTAAATTAAAGTGACAATAGCACGTTCGGAATCTCGAGTCATAATTTGGTGTTTCCTTTGATGTGCGTAGTTGTTGGGTCAGTGGAAAACTGTCCCTGTGTATCATACTGATACTCTGGGTCTCAGAGATGGCTAGGGTTCGGGTTAGGGGAACGGTGAGAGTTGGGTCAGTTAAAGTGATACCGTCACGTTGGGAACCTCGAGTCAAAGTGAGGGTAGTACTTCAATGATTGTAAGTGTCAAGACAGTGGAAAATTGCTCCTGAAGTTCATATTGACACTCTGGTGCTTGGGAGTCTTCTAGGGTTAGGTTTAGGAGAACGGTGAAAGAAGGGTATATTAAAGTGTTACCGTCACATTCTGAACCTCGAGTTAAATTTAGGGTGTGTACTTTGATGTTCGTACGTGTCAGGACAGTGGAAAAGTATCCCTTTAGGTTATTTTTCATTCACTGGGTCTGGGGAGATGGCTAGGGTTAGGATTAGCGGAACTGTGAGAATACAGTCAATTAAAGTGATACCGTTACCTTCGGAATCGCGATTCAAATTTAGGGTGAGTGCTTTTATGTTTGTAGGCGTCAGGGCATAGGAAAAGAGTCCCTGTTTGTCATATTGATACTCTGGGTCTGGGGAGTCGCCGAGGGTTAGGGTTAAGGGAGTGGGGATTTTAGGGTCCTTTAAAGTGAGTCAAAGTTCGTGTGAGTACTTTGATGTGTGTATTTGTCGGGTCATTGGAAAACTGTCCCTGTATGTCATATTGATACTCTGGGACTCGGAGATGGCTAGGGTTAGGGTAAGGGAAACGGTAAGGGTTCGGACAATTAAAGTGATACCGTCACGTTCAGAATCTCGAGTTAAAGTGAGGGTGAGTATTTTGATGTTCGTAAGTGTCAGGATACTGGGAAAGTGCTCCTGAAGTTCATATTGACACTCTAGGCCTTGGGAGTCTCCTGGGGCTGGGTTAGGAGAACAGTGAGTGAAGGGTAAATTAAAGTGATACAGTCACATTCTGATTCTCGAGTCAAAGTTAGGGTGAGTACTTTGATGTTCGTAGGTGTCAGGATAGTGGAAACGTATCCCTTTAGGTTATTTTTCATACACTGTGTTGGGGAGACGGCTAGGGTTAGGGTTACGGAACGGTGAGAATACGGTCAATTAAAGTGGTATCATTACGTTCGGAATCCTGATTCAAATTTAGGGTGAGTACTTTTATGTTTGTATGTGTCAGGGCATAGGAAAAGAGGCCCTGTTTGTCATATTAATACTCTGGGACTGGGGAGTCGCCTAGGGTTAGGGTTAAGGGAACGGGGAGTGTAGGGTCCTTTAAAGTGACAATGTGATGTTCAGAATCTTGAGTCAAAGTTCGTGTGAGTACTTTGATGTGTGTACTTGTCGGGTCATTGGAAACTGTCCCTGTATGTCATAGTGATACTCTGGGACTCGGAGATGGCTAGAGTTAGGGTAAGGGAAACTGTAAGTGTTGGGACAATTAAAGTGATACCGTCACGTTCAGAATCTCGAGTTAAAGTGAGGTTGAGTATTTTGATGTTCGTAAGTGTCAGGACAGTGGAAAAGTATCCGGTTAAGTTATTTTTCATACACTGGGCTTGGGAAGAAGGCTAGGGTTGGGGTTAGCTAAACGGTGAGAATATGGTCAATTAAATTGATACTGTTACGTTCGGAATCGCGATTCAAATTTAGGGTGAGTACTTTTATGTTTGTAGGTGTCAGGTCATAGGGAAAGAGTCCCTGTTTGTCATATTGATACTCTGGGACAGGGGAGTTGCCTAGGGTTAGGGTTAAGGGAGCGGTGAGAGTAGTGTCCTTTAAAGTGTCAATGTGAAGTTCGGAATCTTGAGTCAAAGTTCGTGTGAGTACTTTGATGTGTGTATTTGTCGGGTCATTGGAGAACTGTCCGTGTATGTCATATTGATACTCTCAGACTAGGGAAGCGGCTATGGTTAGGGACAGGGGAATGGTGAGAGTAGGCTAAATTAAAGTGATAATGTCACTTTCGGAATCTCAAGTCATAGTTTTGGTGGGTGCTTTGATGTGCGTAGTTGGGTCAGTGGAAACCTGTCCCTGTGTATCATAGTGATACTCTGGGTCTCAGAGATGGCTAGGGTTAGGGTCAGGGGAACGGTGAGATTTGGGTCAATTAAAGTGATACCGTCACATTCTGAATCTCGAGTCAAAGATACGGTGAGTACTTTGATGTTCGTAGGTGTCAAGAGAATGAAAAAGTATCCCTTTACGTCATTCTGATACACTGGGGCTGGGGCGTCGGCTAGGGTTAGGTTAGAGGAACGGTGAGAGTAGGGTCAATTAAAGTGCTAATGTCAAGTTCGTAGTTGTCCGGAAACTGAAGAAGATTCCGTTTAGATCATTTTGATACACTAGGCCTCTTTAGACTCCTAGGGTTATGGTTATCGGAACGGTGAAAATAGTGTCAATTAAAGTGATACCACCACGTTGAGAATCTCCAGTAAAGTTAGGGTGAGTACTTTGATGGTTGTACTTGTCAGGACAGTGGGAAAATGACCATGTAGGACATATTGACACATAGGCCTTTGCAGATGGCTAGGGTTAGGGTTAGCAGAACGGTGAGAGTAGGGACAATTAAAGTGATACCGTTTGGTTCGGAATGTCGATTCAAATTTAGGGTGAGTACTTTGATGTTTGTAGGTGTCAGGTCTGTGGAAAAGTGACCCTGCATGTCATGTTGATACTCTGGGGCTGGTGAGGCGGCTAGGGTTAGGGTTCGGGGAACGGTGTGAGTAGGGTAAATTAAAGTGATAATGTCACGTTCGGAATCTCCAGTCAAAGTGAGGGTGAGTACTTTGATTTTCGTAGGTGTCAAGACAGTGAAAAAGTGTCCCTTTAGGTCATTTTGATACACAGGTTCTGGGGAGTTGGCCAAGGTTAGGATTAGGGGAATGGTGAGTGTAGGGTCAATTAAAATGAAAATGTCACGTTCGGAATCTCCAGTCAAAGTTAGAGTGAGTACTTTGATATTCGTAGGTGTCAGGAAACTGAAGAAATTTCCCTTTAGGTCATTTTGATACACTAGGCCTGGTGCGACGACTAGGGTTAGGGTTATCGGAACAGTGAGAATAGGGTCAATTAAAGTGGTAACATCACGCTCAGAATCTAGAGTCAAAGTCAGTGTGAGTACATTGATGGTCGTCCTTCTCAGAACAGTGGAAAAATGACCCTGTAGGTCTTATGGACACACCAGGCCTGTGGAGATGGCTAGGGTCAGGGTTACGGGAACGGTGAGAGTAGGGTCAATTAAAGTGACAATGTCACATTCTGAATCTCAAATCAAAGTTAGTGTGAATACTTTGGTATTCGTAGGTGTCAAGACAGTGAAAAAGTATCCCTTTCTGTAATTTTGATGTACTGGGTCTATGGAGAAACCTAGGGTTAGGGTTAGGGGAACGGTGAGAATAGGGTCAATTAATGTGATACCGTTAAGTTCGGAATCTCGATTCCAACTTAGGGTGAGTACTTTGATAATTTGTAGGTGTCAGGTCAGTGGAAAAGTGTCCCTCTATGTCATGTTGATACTCTCAGACTTGGGAGTCGGATAGGGTTAGGGTTAGGGGAGCTGTGAGAGATGGGTTAATTAATGGGATACCATTACGTTTGGAATTTCAAATCAAGTTTATGGTGATTACTTTGATGTTTGTAGGTGTCAGGTCAGTGTATACGTGTCCCTGTATGTCATATTGATACTCTCAGACTGGGGAGTCGGCTATGGTTAGGGACAGGGGAATGGTGAGAGTAGGCTACATTAAAGTGATAATGTCGCATTTGGAATCTCGTTTCATTGTTTTGGTGAGTACTTTGATGAGGGTAGTTGCCAGGTCAGTGGAAAACTGTCCCTGTGTATAATATCTCGGAGATGGCTAGGGTTAGGCTTAGGGGAACGGTGAGAGTTGGGTCACTTAAAGTGATACCGTCATGTTGGGAACCTCGAGTCAAAGGCGGGGTGAGTACTTTGATGATCGTAAGTGTTAGGACAGTGGAAAATTGCTACTGAAGTTCATATTGACAATCTGGGCCTTGGGAGTCTTCTAGGGTTAGGGTTACTAGAATGGTGAGAGAAGAGTTAATTAAAGTATTACTGTCATATTCTGAATCTCGAGTTAAAGTTAGGGTGTGTACTTTGATGTTCGTAGTTCTCAGGACAGTGGAAAAGTATCCCTTTAGGTTATTTTTCATACACTGGGGCTGGGGAGATGGCTAGGATTAGGAATATTGGAACGGTGAGAGTACGGTCAATTAAAATGATACCGATACGTTCGGAATCGCGATTCAAAATTAGGGTGAGTACTTTTATGTTTGTAGGTGTCAGGTCATAGGAAAAGAGTCCCTGTATGTCATATTGATACTCTGGGACTGGGGTGTCGCCTAGGGTTAGAGTTAAGGGAGCGGTGAGAGTCGGGTCCATTAAAGTGATAATGTGACGTTTAGAATCTTGAGTCAAAGATAGGGTGAGTACTTTGATGTGTGTATTTGTCGGGTCATTGGAAAACTGTCCCTGTATGTCATATGATACTCTGGGACTCTGGTATGGCTCGGGTTAGGGTAAGGGAAACGGTTAGAGTTAAGACAATTAAAGTGATACCGTCATTTTCAGAATCTTGAGTGAAAGTGAAGGTGAGTGTTTTGATGTTCGTAAGTGTCAGGATAGTGGAAAACTGCTCCTGAAGTTCATATTGACAGTCTGGGCCTTGGGATTCTCCTAGGGTAGGGTTAGGAGAACAGTGAGAGAAGGGTAAATTAAAGTGATACTGTCACATTCTGAATCTCGAATCAAAGTTAAGGTGAATACTTTGATGTTCATAAGTGTCAAGACAGTGAAAAATTTTCCCTTTAGGTCATTTTTATATACTAGGCCTGGGGCAATAGCTATGGTTAGGGTTAGGGGAACAGTGAGAGTTGGGTCAATTAGTGATAATGTCACGTTTGGAACCTCGAATCAAAGTTAGAGTGAGTACTTTGATGTTCGTAGGTGTCGTGTCAGTGGAAAACTCTCCCTGTAAGTCATATTGATACTCTGGGACTGGGGAGTGGGCTTGTGTTCGTGTTAGAGGAACGGTGAATGTTGGGTCAAATAAAGTGATACCGTCACGTTCTGAATCTCAAATCAAAGTGAGGGTGAATACTTTGATGGTCATAGGTGTCAGGACCATGAAAAACCATCCCTTTTGATCATTTTGATGTACTGATTAGGGAAGACGGCTTGGGGTAGGGTTAGGAGAACGGTAAGAGTAGTGTCAATTAAAGTGATACCGTCACGTTTGGAATCTCGAGTCATTTTAGGGTGAGTACTTGGATGTTCGTACGAGTCAGGACATTGGAAAAGTGTCCCTGTATGTCATATTGCCACTCAGGGACTGGGGACAACTCTAGGTTTACGGTTAGCCGAACGGTAAGAGTAGGGTCAATTAAAGTGATACCGTCACGTTCGGAATCTCGAGTACAAGTTAGGGTGAGTACTTTGATGTTCGTAGGTTTCAGAACAGTGAGAAAGATTCCCTTTAGGTCATTTTAATATACTAGGCCAGGGGCAATGGTTAGGGTTAGGGTTAGCGATACGCTGAGAATAGGGTTAATTAAAATGATACCGTCACGTTTAGAAAATCGATTCAGAGATAGGCTGAGTACCTTTATGTTTGTGTCAGGACATTGGAAATGTGTCCCTGTATGTCATTACAACGCCCTATACTGGGGAGAAGAAGTCTAGGGTTAGGGTTAGGGGAAAGGTGAGAGAAGGGTCAATTAAAGTGATATCATCACATTCTAAATCTCGAATCAAAAATAGAGTAAGTACTTTGATATTCGTAGTTCTTAGGACAGTACAAAAGTATCCCTGTATGTCATTTTGATACACTGGGCCTGGGGAGATGGCTAGGGTTATGAATAGGTTAAAGGTAAGAGTATGATCAATTACAATGTTACTGTCACATTTGGAACCTCGCGTCAAACTTAGGGTGAGTTCTTTCATGTTCGTATTTGTCAGGACAGGGGAAACGTTTCCCTTTAGGTCATTTTGATACACTAGTCCTGGTGCGGCAGCTAGGGTTAAGGTTATGGGAACGGTGAGAGTAGTGTCAATTAATGTGATACCATCACGTTTGGAATCTCGAGTCAAAGTGACGATGAATACTTTGATGGTCGTACCTCTGAGAACAGTGGAAAAATGACCCTGTAGGTCATAATGACACACCAGGCCTGGGGAGGTGAAAGGAAATGTGTCCCTGTATGTCATATTGATACTCTGGGACTGGGGACACGGATAGGGTTAGGGTTAGGGTATCGGTGAAAGTTGGGTCAATTCAAGTGATACCGTCACCTTCGGAATCTCGAATCAAAGTGAGGGTGAGTACTTTGATGGTCTTATTCTCAGGACAATGGAAAAATGACCCTGTGGGTCATATTGACACACTAGGCCTGGGGAGTTGGCTAGGGTTAAGGTTAGCGGAACGGTGATAGTAGGGTTAATTAAAGTGATACCGTTACGTTTGGAATCTCGATTCAAATTTAGGGTGAGTACTTTCATGTTTGTAGGTGCGAGGTAAGAGGAAAAGTGTCCCTGTATGTCATGAGATACTCTGGGACTGGGGACATGGCTTTGGTTAGGGTTTGGGGTATGGTGAGTGTTGGGTGAATTGAAGTTTTAATGTCACGTAAGGAATCTCGATTCAAAGTGAGGGTGATTACCTTGATGTTCATAGGTGTCGGATCAGTGGAAAAGTGTCCCTGTATGTAATACTTAAACTGTGAGACTGGGGAGATGGCTGGGGTTAGTGTTAGGGAACGGTGAGAGTTGGGTCAATCAAAGTGATACCGTCTCGTTTGGAATTTCGAGTCATAGTGAGGGTAAATACTTTGATGTTCGTTCATGTCACGAAAGTTGCAAAGTGTCCCTGAAGGTATTATTGACACTCTTGGGCCTGCTAGTATTCTAGGTTTAGAGTTAGGAGTACAGGGACAGAAGGGTAAATTAAAGTGATACCGTCACATTCAGAATCTCGAGTCAAAGTTAGGGTAACTACCTTGAAGTTCGTAGGTGACAGGACAGTTAAAAAGTATCCCTTTTGGTAATTTTGATACACTGGGAATGGGGAGATGGCTAGAGTTACTGTTAGGGTAATGGTAAGAGTAGAGTCAATTACAGTGATACCATCAAGTTCGAAAACTCGAATCAAGTTAGGGTGAGAACTTTGATGTTCGCAGGTGTCAGGACATTGGTAAAGTGTCCCTGCATGTCATATTGACACTCAGGGACTGGGGATTACTCTAGTGTTAGGGGTAGCCGACCGGTAGGAGTAGTGTCAATTAAAGTGATACTGTCAGTTCGGAATCCCGAGTGAAAGTTAAGGTGAGTACTTTGATGTTCCTAGGTGTCAAAATAGTGAAAAATTTTCCCTTTAGGTTATTTTAATATACTAGTCCTGGGGCAATGGCTAGGGTTAGGGTTAGGGGAACAGTGAGAGTTGGGTCAATTAAAGTGATAATGTCACCTTCGTCATCTCGAATCAAAGTTAGAGTGAGAACTTTGATGTTCCTAGGTGTCGGGTCAGTGGAAAAGTGTCCCTGTATGTCATATTGATACTCTCACACTGGGGAGAAGGCTAGGGTTATGGTTAGGGGAACAGTGAATGTTGGGTCAATTAACGTGATACCATTACGTTTGGAATATCGAATCAAAGTGAGTGTGAGTACTTTGATGGTCGTAATTGTCAGGACAATGGAAAAATGACCCTGTGGGTCATATTGACACACTAGGACTGGGGAGATGGCTAGCCTTAGTGTTAGCAGAACGGCGAGAGTATGCGAGAGTATGGTCAAGAAAGTGATACCATCACGTTCGGAATTTCGAGTCAAAATGAGGGTCAATACTTTGATGTTCGTTCGTGTCAGGAAAGTGGAAAGGTGTTCCTGAAGGTATTATTGACATTCTGGTGCCTGCTAGTATTCTACGTTTAGCCTTAGGAGAACAGGGACAGAAGGGAAAATTAAGGTGATTCCGTCACATTCAATATCTCGAGTCAACGTTAGGGTCACTACTTTGATGTTCGTAGGTGACAGGATAGTGAAAAAGTCTCCCTTTTGGTAATTTTGATACACTGGGAATGGGGAGACGGCTAGGGTTAGGGTTAGGACAACAGTAAGAATAGGGGAAATTAAAGTGATTCCGACATGTTCGGAATCTCGAATCAAGTTATGGTGAGTACTTTGATGTTTGTAGATGTCAGGACATTGTAAAAGTGTCCCTGTATGTCATACTGTCACTCAGAGACTTCGGATTCCTGTACGCTTAGAGTTAGCAGAACAGTAACAGTAGAGTAAATTTAGGTGATACCGTCACATTCGGAATCTCAAATCAAGTCAGGGTTAGTAGTTTGATGTTCGTAATTGTCAGGACATTGGAAATATGTCCCTGTATGTCATACTGCTACTCAGGAACTGTGGATTCCTCTAGGCTTAGGGTTAGCAAAACGGTAAGAGTAGGGTAAATTAAAGTGATACGTTACGTTTGGAATCTTGATTCAAATTTAGGGTGAGTGCTATGATGTTTGTAGGTGCTAGGTCAGAGGAAAAGTGTCCCTGTATGTCATGAGATACTCTGATACTGGGGACATGGCCAGGGTTAGGTTTAGGGGTACGGTGAGTGTTGGGTGAATTGAACTGATAATGTCATGTTAGGAATCTCGGTCAAAGTGAGGTTGATTACTTTGATGTTCATAGTTGTCGGATCAGTGGAAAAATGTCCCTGTATGTCATACTGATACTGTGGGACTGGGGAGATGACAAGGGTTAGGGTTAGGGAACGGTGAGAGTTGGGTCAATCAAAGTGATACCGTCTGGTTCGGAATCTCGAATCAAAGTCAGGGTGAGTTCTTTGATGGTCGTACTTGTCAGGACAATGGAAAAACGACCCTGTGGTTCATGTTGACACAGTAGGCCTGGGGAGATTGCTAGGCTTAGGGTTAATGGAATGGTGAGAGTAGGGTCAATCAAAGAGATACCGTCATGTTTGGAATCTTGAATCAATGTGGGGGTGAGTACTTTGATGGTCGTACTTGTCAGGACAATGGAAAAATGACCCTGTAGGTCATAATGACACACTAAGCCTGGGGAGATGAGAGGAAGTGTTTCCCTGTATGTCATATTGATACTCTGGGAGTGGGGACACGGCTAGGGTTAGGGTTAGGGGAACGGTGAAAGTTGGGTCAATTAAAGTGATACCGTCACGTTCGGAATTTCAAATCAAAGTGTGGGTGAGTACTTTGATGGTCGTACTGGTCAGGACAATGGAAAAATAACCCTGTGGGTCATATTGACACACTAGGCCTCGGGAGAATGCTAGGGTTAGGGTTAGCGGAAGGGTGAGAGTAGGATCAATTAAAGTGATACCATTAGGTTTGTAATCTCGATTCAATTTTAGGGTGAGTACTTTGATGTTTGTAGGTGATAGGTCAGAGGAAATGTTTCCCTGTATGTCATGAGATACTCTGGGACTGGGGACATGGCTAAGGTCAGGTTAGGGTTACGGTGAGGGTTGGGTGAATTGAAGTGATAATGTCATGTTAGGTATCTCAAGTCAAAGTGAGGGTGATCACTTTGATGTTCGTATGTGTCGGATCAGTGTAAAGTGTCCCTATGTGTCATACAGATATTGTGGGACTGGGGAGATGGCTAGGGTTAGGGTTAGGGAACGGTGAGAGTGGGTCAATCAAAGTGATACCGTCACGTTCGGAATTTCGAGTCAAATTGAGGGTGAGTTCTTTGATGGTCGTACCTGTCAGGACAGTGGAAAAATTACCCTGTAGGTCATAATGACACACTAGGCCTGGGGAGATGAGAGGAAATGTTTCCCTGTATGTCATATTGATACTCTGGGACTGGGGATACAGCTAGGGTTAGGGTTAGGGGAACGGTGAATGTTGAGTCAATTAAAATGATACCGTCACGTTCAGAATCTTGAATCAAAGTGAGGGTGAGTACTTTGATGGTCGTACTTGTCAGGACAATGGAAAAATGACCCTGTGGGTCATATTGAAACACTAGGCCTGGGGAGATGTCTAGGGTTGGGTTAGCGGAACCAGGAGAGTACGGTCAAATAAAGTGATACCATTATATTTGGAAAATCTATTCAAATTTTGGTTGCGTACTTTGATGTTTGTAGGAGCTAGGTCAGAAGAAACGTTTCCCTGTATGTCATGAGATACTCTGGGATTGGGGACATGGCTAGGGTTAGGGTTAGGGGTACGGTGAGAGTTGTTTGAATTGAAGTGATAATGTCACGTTAGGAATCTCGAGTGAAAGTGAGGGTGATTATTTTGATGTTCGTAGGTATCGGATCAGTGGAAAAGTGGCCCTGTATGTCCTGATATCCTCTGGGACTGGGGACATGGCTAGGGTTAGGGTTAGGGAACAGTGAGAGTTTGGTCAATCAAAGTGATACCGTCATGTTCGGAATTTCGAGTCAAAGTGAGGGTGAATACTTTGACGTTCGTTCGTGTAAGGAAAGTGGAAAAGTGTCCCTGAAGGTAGTATTGACACTCTGGGGCTTGCTAGTATTCTAGGTTTAGACTTAGGAGAACAGAGAAAGAAGGGTAAATTAAAGTGATACCGTCACATTCAGAATCTCGTGTCGAAGATATGGTGACTACTTGATGTTCGTAGGTCAGGACAGTGAAAAAGCATCCCTTTTGGTCATTTTGATACACTGGGTATGGGGAGATGACTAGGGTTAGGGTTAGGAAACGGTAAGCACAGGGACAATTAAAGTGATACAGTCATGTTAGGAATCTCGAGTCAAATTGTGGGTGAGTACTTTGATGGTCGTACCTGTGAGGACAGGGGAAAAATGACCGAGAGGAGAGAAGACTAGTTCATGACTGGAGAGGAGGTTCCTAAAGCCTCTCCCAGAAAACAAAATTGAACCGCCGTCCTGTAGCCAGGAAAGAGGACCCTGAGTGACAAACCGGCTGCTGAGAAATCCACAAATCGCACGTAAACACCTGAAGGCTGGCAAGAAAGGGGCGAGTCGGGGAGAGGGAATGGACTAGAGACGGACCACGCGGGACGCGATCCCTGCTGACTTTTCGGAGCTGCGCAGTTTGGGGGAGGGGAGAGAGACTGGGGAGCTGGGGATGGAAGGAGTTGGGGAGCCATCCTCTGGAACTTTTGAGTGGTAGTAGGGCTGAGCGAGGACTCTGAACTACAAAGATAACACCCCAGTTCTAAGCCCCCTGGAGACCTTCACAGGGCTGCAGTTCCTGTTCCCAGCCTGCTTCAAAGGCGACCCTGCTGTCTCAGGCCAGGCCCACAGCTTTGGACTTATGAAGCGGGCACTTCCTCGTGCAACCCAGAGTTCTGAAAGCAGTGTGAGCCTTTAGAGAGCAAGGTACTGAATCAGGGCTGGGAAGACTGATTTTCCCCAGCAAAGGGCCGAAAGCCTTTTGGTGGCCTCTACCCAGGATATATGCGCATATCCTCCAAACGCAGTAAGATATCAGAAACAAGAAACAAACAGCCCCCTCTCCCCCAAAACTTGACCCCCAGCGCCACCTAGTGTCTGACCTACAGCAAGACACCACAAAAGCAATAATCTTGGCAGTGAACATAACGCCCTCATGTCAAAGAGGAAGAACCCAGCAGACAGGATGAATTCCTTAAAAACTAAACCTCCTCAGAAAGAACATGAAATTCACCTAGAAGATAGCCTGTTACAACTGGAAGTGACTCACTTAAGTGACGGAGAATTTAAAGCTGCCATTCTAAAGGCGGTGAGAGAAATGAAAACCTATTGGCAGAACACCATAGCTGAGATAAATAACATAAAAAAGGATATAAACGACATAGAAAAGGAACTCTGTGAACAAAGAGAAAATTTAACAGAGAAATTCAAAACATAAGAAAGATTGAGACGGAAATACGAGAAATAAATTATACCATAAAAGAAGTGAGAAATGAAATAACTGCCATAGGAAACCGGACCAACCAGATGGAGGAAAGAATTAGTGATATTGAAGACCAGAACATTGAAACAGCTCAGAAAGAGGAAGAGAGGGAATATAGAACCAAAAAGATTGAAAGAACTCTGCAAGAAATATCCGACTCCATGAGACAAAACAACATCAGGATAATAGGAATAGAAGAAGGGGCAGAACAATCTACAGAGAGCATACTCAAACAAATAGTAGATGAGAACTTTCCAAACCTATGGAAAGATCTGGAACCCCAAGTTCAAGAAGAAAACAGGTCCCCCAGATACCTGGACCCCAAC